>CM024759.1:1755673-1845084 GCA_014218235.1 Colocasia esculenta | reverse complement strand
ATTATTGAGAACTTGTCATTGTGGACTTGGTGTTCTATTTTAGACTGTACAATGCAAAGTATGAAATAATTAGATTTTTGGATGATAGTGTTCAGTTAGTTTTTCTAACTTAGTCAGTTGATACCTTTGTCTTGTGCCATACATGTCAATTTTCTTGCTTAACATCTTGTTCAAATTTTATCTAATAACCTTATTCTCCAGATGATTTGTTATTTTATTCTTTTCCTTGAGTTAAATCTACTCATTTATCTAATTTTGATGTTATCTCATTTGGAGGCTCATTTATGGACATCATTGTTAGGACCGGATTTCTGATCCATTTACTAGGCTGTCGATAGATGAAACATGGCTGTCGACAGCTGCTGGTTATCTTAGTTTTCCAGAAGCTTTCAAATGAAAATCTTCAGTGGTTGTCGACAGATGTGTCCTGGCCTGTCGACAGCTATTGCTTTCTTGGGTTTTCCAGAACCTATTTGTTGGAAGGACTTCAGTGGCTGTCGACAGGTGCAATGGTGCTATCGACAGTTGCTGTTTGATTTCTTCTATCCATAACCTTTTTTGCTTAAGGTTTCTTCATGTTGTGCACATCCTTCTCCATGTAATTTCCTACAAGAAAGAAGCTATAAATTAGTTATCATGTAGGCACATGTGTAATACATTTTGTCATAGTGTCATGTCATTTTATCACATTGTTTCAACATCATTCAAGCATCACTCAACAATCATTACATGTGAACTTGCTTCCTTGTTGTAGTCATGGGAAATGCTGTTCGGTCTGGTCTTCTTTGTAGTTGTCTGCATGAAGAAAGACAAGCTACACTTTACAAATGGAACTTAAATATCATATATTTTATTTATCCAACTGAACTGCTTGGTTCTATCATTACTAGATAATCCTGAACAACAGTTATGCAATCTTTTGACCATCTCTCAGAATTTTTTTTTTATAAGGATCCAGGCTAGAGAATGTTTTTGAACACTTGGATACATCACTTTTCATCTTGTGCTTCCACTTCAAGCCAAAGTAATATTGATGAATAGAGTCAAGCCTTCATTTATTTATCTTGGACATTTTTCCATCAAGAAGGGTGCATTGGGCTTCTTCGAGGGGCAGAAACATTTGACAGCAAATGAGGATACAAGCTCTCAACATATGTCTACTGGTGGATAAAGAAAGCAATCATCAAGGCAATAGCTAAAAAGTCCAAGATCGTCAGATTGCTGATAACTATGAAGCTTCTTTCTGATAACATCCGGTATTTTAGAAATTCTGCAGGTTACTCTTTCCTGCATACTAAAGTGAAGGAAAAAAAACAATGCGAGTTTATTGTAGGGAAGCATGAATAGAGAAGTAGCAAAAATTATAGAAGCTAACTTCTTCATTCCCCATCCTGTAGATGCTTCATAGTGAGGAGTTTTGTATTATCTATTTTTTTCCTTGGAAATATGTTTTCCAATATATTATGATTTTCCTTGCACATTTGACATTTGACAATTTTCATTTATTCCTATTATTTTGGCTTTTGTTCTTGGAGAGGTGGTCGGTATTTTGAACCTTGACCCTCAAGGCTTTGTACAACCTACTTACATTTGCTGAAGTTTGAATGTGATGTGCAACCACTGTTTACATTATATTTTGAAAAGAGGATGATGACTTATTCTTGATGTGTAAAATTGCAGGTTGACCAATGAGGTGTTGCATATGAAGCCATTCTATTCTCATCTTTTTCTCTTAATTTGCATTTTCCAGTGTTGAAGAGGTACCTAGTCAGGCTCTCTGCGACTGCTTTCACATGCCTGTTTGGGCTGCCCCAGTTCCTGGCCATTGCAGCCTTCACGCAGACAGAGGCTGAGTGGTTGAAGGTCCACTTCGGAGGGGAGCTCTTCACCATCCTCTACACTGTAATTCCCCTCAAATAACCTCCCATTTAACATTTACATGATCTAGGTTTTGGAGTGAATGGACAAACCACAAGAAATAAGAACATATATTACTCAGATAGTACATCTGCCTTATTAATGTGGATGGTGTGGATTACAGGGGCTTGTGGCATCAGGGTTTGCCTTCTCTCTCCAGTTCTGGTGCATCGGCAGAGGATGGTCCGTGGTTGTGGTGGTCTGGGATCGCCTTCTGTAACACCCCAAAATTTAATACCAAAATAATAATATGATATCAAAAAATTAGAGAAGATTATAATTTTCATAGAAGACATAAATACTTACAAGAAACCTAATTATCTTTATTTTAGAAATATTTCTACATTATTAAAGTAATTATGGTACTGTCTTCAGATGTGCGCACTCTGACAGGGCGCCACTAGAATTTGGTAACGGAATTGAAATATGAAAACACTATAATTTCCAAAAAAATGTGTTGATACTAGAAATGTAAATATCTGGAATTATTGACACGCGGATTTTAAGATTAAGTCGACGCAACAATTTTTCGGGCAATTTTTGTTGGGTGAAAAATAAATTCTAAAAATTAAAATAAAATCACCATAATTTGTAAAAATTTCCTATTAGCTTATGATTGAAATTTCAACTTGAATGGACACCATTTGGGTACAAAAGTTTAGGGTCAAATGGACCAGCTGATTTATAACCCATTTCTTTGAATAAACTTTGCTTACGTATTATGGGCTACGTAAGCCCATTTCACTTGGGTTAGAAAGGCTACACGTTTTACCCTACGTTTAGATCATGGGGGATGCATGGTAAACGTGGCTTTGGGTGGGTAAGAGAGGCTTTTACCGCAACACATGTATGGCCTACGTGCCATACATGCATGGGGTTTGAGAGTTTATAAAAACTCTCCCTTCACCCTACGTAAGAATCTTTCCACCACTAGCTCAACTCTCCTGCTCCTACTCCTGCTCTTGCTCCTGCTACTGCTGAAGCTGCTACTGCTACCACTGCTCTGAGGAGCTGTAGCTGCTGCTATGTCGTGGCTGCTGGTGCTGCTTCTTTTGTAAATGTTGTTGCTGCTACTTCCTCTCTTGCACTTGTCGTGGCTGCCACTACAAGTTTCCTTCTCCCTGCTACTTTGGGCTCCTTCGTTGAGGGGAAGAGAAGGCCTTCATCTTCCCAAGTCAGGTAGGATTCTCTCTTTCTCCTCTCCCTCTTATCTCCTTCTCCTGCTAAAGAGTTGTGTTTAGGTGTTTGATCACGTTCACACTTGTCTATAATTCTGAAAACATCCTTAGGATTGTTTTCCTATCCCTTGAAATCATGTTTTAGTTTATATTCATGTTATGTCCAAACATATTTGTGAAAATCTTCCTATTATATGCAAGGAAATGTTGTTTGGAAGAGTTTTATTTCCAGTTGTCATCTTGTCATAGGTTTCCATGCCACAACATACTCCTATTGTGCGAATTGTTTCTTTCATGTAAGTAGTGTTTAAAGATGTAAACAAGATCCTTTAGATGTTGTTAACCATGTTAGAAAACATAAGAACAATTGGTAGAGTTTCTTGAGGTGGTCTTACACCATTTTTGGAAGTTTAGCCTGCGCCTGTCGATAGCTAGAACCCATCTATCGACAGGGTTCATGCTTCCAGAACACAGAAAGTAGTATCATCAGTAGCTGTCGATAGATGGACCAGAAATGTAGTATCATCAGTAGCTGTCGACAGATGGCCTTCATCTGTCGACAACCCTCATTGGCCTGTCGACAGACAGTGTCCTGGTTCTAGAAACTGGTTCTGGAAGGACAGTAGCTGTCGACAACCACACTCTGGCTGTCGACATACACTATCCTGCTTTGCTTTCCAACACCTTTTCTTGTCCAAGCCCTTGATGACTCACTTTGGTATTAACCCAACTAGTTGTTACCCTCATTTTCTTGGATTCCAATTACTTTATTACCAAGAGGGATCATTCATTTGCCTTCCATATCCTACTTTGGATTATTCCTAAACTTTCCAAGTATAATTGATTCTTATGTGGTTTCAACCTTATAAAATTATTGGCTTTGGATCACAAACCTTTGTTACATGTGAGATTCGGAGTACTTGTGTACCACACTTGAATATTACCAGAAATAATTTGTGATGACAAATTTGGGTCTTCGGACTCAGTTGAGATATATGCCAGTGCAAGTGGGGATGGTCCAGTCTTAGGAGGAGCACCCGAATTCGTTTAGTGGTCGTACGGAATGATAAAAAATCTGTGGATGTTTGGCATTGCATCGTACAAGCTTGATTAGTCATCATATTATTTTATCATGAGTTGGATATGTATTTGAACCAGAACGTGAATTGTTGTCCTGAATTCTTGACCGTGCAATCTTGTTCAGTACTCCTGTTCTACAATTGTTATCTATTGATATGGTCATCCAATCATCTTTGATATTCAGCAGTGCTAACAGTTAAGTTTCTTGTCTATTCTTTGGTTATCATAGTCCTTTTGATTAGAAGATTGACTCATACTGGGTCAGTTAGCTCATCAAATCCTATTTTTCTCAGGTAATCTACAGTTCTAGAAGGCGGGACATCGGGATTTGTGGGCTGAGAGATCAACCTTTGCGGCGTTTACTTTTAAATCATAAATTGAGAATTATGTAATACCTGTAGAATGAGAGTTAATAAATTTTTATTTAGTGAAGCCCTCGAGCAGTTTTTTGCTTGAATAGTTCAAATTTTACTCTTGATTTCTTATTCGTTCACGTTCTGGCATTTAAAGATATATTAAATGTTGGGACGTGACACCTTCTCCCTCTAGTAGATCATAATTACAATTCTTTTGGTTATGCCTATTCTTTCTCCGTGTCTTTGATTAAGTTCAATCTCTTCATGAATATAAGTGTGGATATTTATGTGGATATTTGAGTGGACATGTGAATGTTATGGATGTGAATGTGAATTTAAATATTATGGATGTGAATGTTGTTTTGCTTATGTGATGTAGATGAGTGGATATGGATTTGAATTTTATTTTAGTTATGTGGATGTATCTGTATTACATATAATATTATATGCGCATGTGTATAGCATGCATGCTTGTAGAATAAATTCTACATGTTTACATCAGATATGGAGAGGTATTTAGTTTATATTTGTAAAAAAAAAAAAAACTACACCTACGATTTTTAATATTCATGACTAACCATCATTACGTACAATACTATAAAACCATAGGTATATATATTGCAATATTTATTCCTACATTTATTTATCATCATCTCAAAAATGGTATTACTACGCTTAATCATCCATCAGTATAGATGACCTCTACACTTACATTATTTATCATCATCTCAAAAAGGTATTACTACGGTTACAAAACCATAAGTATAGATGGCAATACCTATGTTTTTTAGGAACATTTACCTATGCTTTTTATGAATCTTCACCTACGGTTAATATTCGTATGAATAATACGATATATAACTACGATTATTTTTCTGTGGGCATAGACTTTAGTCACGCGCGCATGCGTATCAGATTCAAACTGTAGCACTTTCCGTAGGTAAAAGGTTTTACCTTCGGATTTTGGGTATATACCTACAGTTATTACGTGAAGTTATAGGTCATTTTTTTTGTAGTGACTCGTTCATGCTTGCATCCATATGTATAGATCATGTTCTTACTGTTTTCCCCAATTTTTATCTTGAGAGTTTCACGAATTAAATCTTGCATGATCTTAACACTGTATAGTCCTGATTTAACCATGACTTGTCTTATGAGTTTCATACCTCTCTGTGGCGTCGTTTTTAGACCGAGTGTTCAATAGAGAACTTGTTACCCTATGAGTCTACTTGCATTTGGCACTAGTTTCCCCAATTTTTGTTAACCATACTGTGAGTATTATCCCAAACATGAGCACTGTGTCAGATTCACGTAGACAGTCACACAATGTCTTATTATCCAGTCAAACGACCTTTGTTTTTCGATTATTTGTTACTGTACAAAGTATTAGAAGTACTCTAACTAACAAAGGTGGTTTCACATGATTTGGATCACCCTAGCATTTGTTTTGATTTTTCAAACCCATAGGTGTCACCTAGTTTGAATCGGACTAGGAAAACCCCATATAAAGCACCTCTACACTGGAATCAGAAAGATGACAAGTCGACTTGTCGGACTTCAGGGATCAGAAGGCGACAGCCTTCTGGTCACCTTCTTGAAGGCGACAGTGTGCTTGTCGCCTTCTGAACACAGAGGGTAGATCAGCCCGGTTTGGCCCGTTTGACGTCGATTTTGTGCCCCGTTTTCTCCTATGCGAAGGTATTTACTGTTTACATGCATTTATCAACCCATCTAAGTGTAAAACATGTTCACATGATGTTTAATTGATCTTAAGTTATTGACCATGTTCTCTACCTGCCGATTATTCACTTCTTGTCTTGTTATCAAACTTGCTAAAAACGCATAGTTACTTGCTAAAATTGGTCATGCATGTTTTAGTACTCATGATACATGCCATATATAGAGTTTCCAAAAATAAAGTTTCCATAAATGAAGTTTCTATAATTGGAATTTCCATAATCGGATTCACACATGCACTTGAGCGATTCTCACGCGCGGCATGCGCATACACTCTAGCACGATAGGAAAGCCCCTTCTTGGCTTGTGGTGAACTCTCTGTCAGATATTCCTTCTGCCGGACTAGTGACCCCTTGACCAAGGCCTCCGTAAGTCTCCTCTGACCATGGATTCTCACATGGCCGACGAGCAGGTTGTACCAATGAAGTACCCGGAAGTTAGTGTGCACGTATCTCTTCTCTTGACATTCTTTATGAGATCTTTCTCTTCTCATCTTGACTCTGGAGTACACCTCTATTGAACATAAGACCAAAATATTATTAAGTGTTTGGACTAAATTGAAAATACGTCGTTATGCTGCCGGATTGAACTCTTGAACTATCACATCAAATATCCTGACATTATTGAACTCTTGTTACTGGCCATGAATGACTGTGGGTATCTACATTTGAAAATAGTGAGATGCAGATCGGGCACAGAGAGTGTCCAAGGGCTCCAGTCTAGCCCCAATGATGGAGAGTCATAAATATACTGTTAACCATGGGGTATAATGATTACTGGCATTGCATCTGCGCTGGGAGTACTTGCATGTCGAATGCTAGATACATAAACCACATACACATATCCTGATGATCAGTCTGTCCCCATGTAATTTTAATTAATTACATTTATATATATTTTTTGATGATTAACAAAACCAAACAAGAGTTTATCAATTATATCTAATGAATATCTCATAAGTCTTAAGTACAGGAAAAATACCAAGGTCAAACAAGCCAACAAAAGGTATGCATTACTTCTCTGAAGCTTTAATCTTTTCAACATGATATTTCTCTAAGTCCATATCAATTTCTATTGAAGATCATAACGATTTCCTTATAAGACTGAAAAGTCATGTTGTTTCAAACAAGTCGATGCCATAACGATTCTATAAGTGATCGCAACGATTCCTTTAGAGCTCGTAACGACTTGCTCGTCACAACGACTCTATAAGTTACCGTAACATTTCTTTAGAGCCCGTAACGACTTGCTCGTCACAACGACTCTATAAGTTACCGTAACGATTTCTTTAGAGCCCGTAACGACTTGCTCATCACAACGACTCTATAAGTTACCGTAACGATTTCTTTAGAGCCCATAACGACTTGCTCGTCACAACGACTCTATAAGTTACCGTAACAATTTCTTTATAGCCCGTAACGACTTGTTCGTCACAACGATTCTATAAGTATTCATAACGACTTCTTTAGAACTCGCAACGACTTGCTCGCCGTAACGATTCTATAAGTATTCATAACGACTTCTTTAGAACTCGCAATGACTTGCTCGCCGTAACGATTCTATAAGTATTCATAACGACTTCTTTAGAACTCGCAACGACTTGCTCGCCATAACGATTCTATAAGTATTCATAACGATTTCTTCTGTGAATATAACGATTTGCTTTCTACAACAATTTGATAAGTGTTTCACAATGATTTGTTATGTCTCATAACGACTTGGTCAAACCTGACTTATTCATAACGATTTCATAAGTCATATAGCCATCGATTTCATATCTTGATATCTTATTCATCTTAAAAGTGTTGACTAGTCAAAGTCCACATAGATATCTCTCTGTCACTTCTGCATTTATGAGATATGAACGTATCTCTGCATGCATGCAGACACTATCATCCTTTATCGTGCTTCCTCTGATTACGTCTTTTAGACTTAACCTATTTGGCATTACCATTTTCATGTCTATTGCTACTGACGTTGACTGACATCAGAGACAGCTTAGCTGTCTGCTATTTGAGATTGACATTTGTGCAGACCTCTGATCTAGCTTCATGGCACAACGTTAAACAAAATAGAAGCCAAAGGATATTTCTGAAGATCTCATCTCTTTGCGTGCTCAAGTGATTAAAAGACTGTTGACTGGAAGCTTTCAAGACTCCAAGTGTCATTCAGTCTAACGACTACTCAAAAGAGAGACAACAGACACTTCAACGTCTAGATTTTAAATTGAAGATATAAATGCAAGTCAGAAGAACAGAAGAAATAGATCACGTATTCAAGCATTCAAATTCTTCGGCAAGAAGTCCAGAGCCAAGAACTTCATTCCACTTAGTTTTGCTCTTTGCTCTCCACCAGTTTGTGAAAATCTTGAGAGAGCCTGTGTAGTTCTGAGAGTGTGCCTTATTTAGATCTTTGCTCTCAGTTCTAGTTGCTTCAGATCCTTGCTTGTCAAAAGCTTGAACTAGGGGCTTGAATTTCATTCATTATCTTTGTGTTGTTCCCTTCGGTTGTGAAGGAAGACCTGGTGGCATCCAGGGTGTTGTTCCCTTCGGGTGTGAAGGAAGACCTGGTGGTATCCAGGGTGTTGTTTCCCTTTGGTTGTGAAGGAAGACCTGGTGAGGTATCCAGGGTGTTGCTGTTCCCTTCGGGTGTGAAGGAAGACCAACTGAGCTGGGTGTTGTAGCGTCCTTAGGGGGACTGTACCCTAGTTAGTAAAATCCCGAATTGTTGCTCAGGGACTAGACGTAGGACTCCTAAGGAAAGGAGGTCCGAACCAGGATAATCCTTGTGTTGTGTGATTGTCTTCTTTGTGTGTTTGATATTTAAACTAACAATCACTAACCTTCTTCAAAGAACGTTTGTGTGAATGTTTTTAGTTACAGGTATCTTCTAGATTAATTTTTAAAGACCCATTCACCCCCCCTCTGGGCTCGTCAATTGGGCAACAAGTGGTATCAGAGCGAGTCTCTTCGACAAAGAAAAAAGATCCAACAATCTGAAAAGTAAAGATCCATGGCAGCCCAAGGTAACTTTGAAGGTCAGTCTGTCAACCGACCCCCTCTCTTCGATGGTGAAGATTATCCTTACTGGAAGACCAGAATGGAATACTTTCTATAAGGCCACGACTATCAAATTTGGTCCATAGTGGAAGAAGGTGATCTGGTAGTCACAAATGAGAAAGCTCAATGGACAGATGATGACAGAAAGAAGATCTCCCTGAATTGCAAAGCAAAGAGCATCCTATGCTGTGCTCTAAGTAAGAAGGAATTCAACAGAGTTTCAGCCTGCAAATCCTCAATGGAAATGTGGGAAAATCTCAGGATCACATATGAAGGCACAGACAAGGTAAAGGAGACAAGAATCGACATTCTTGTCACTCAGTATGAGAGATTTCAGATGCAGTCAGGTGAATCCATAACTCAAATGTTTAGTCGGTTCACTGACATCACAAATGGACTAGCCAATCTGGGGAAAACCTATGAGATTGGAGACATGGTGAGGAAAATACTTAGATCCTTACCGTCCTCATGGACCCCAAAGGTCACAGCAATAGAAGAAGCAAATGACCTAAAAAGAATGTCTGTAGAAAAGCTCATTAGGTCCCTCATGGCCCATGAGATCAACATGGAAAGGCTAGGAGAGTCCTCTAGCAGAAAGAAGCACTCCAACGCCTTAAAAGCTGAAGAAGATTCACCAGAAGCAAGTTCAGCTGAAAGTGAAAGTGATGCAGACAGCGAGAATGAGGAAGCAATGCTATCTAGAAATTACAGCGAATTTTGGCTAAGAAGAAGAAATTAATCTGGTAGAAGTCACTTCAAAAGGAACAAGGACTTCAAGAAGCCAGATGGAAAAGAAATGAAGAAAGGAGAACCCATCTGCTATGAATGTAAGAAGCCAGGACACATTAAAACTGAGTGTTTAAAATTAAAGAAGCCGGAGTTCAGGAAGAAGGACAGCTCCAAGAAGTTCAGAAAGTACAAAAAGAAGGCGATGGCAGCAGCATGGGAAAACAGTAGCAACTCAGACAGTGAGTCAAGCTCCTGCAGTGATGAAGAAAAAGCCAACTTGGCCTTCATGGCAAATACTGAAGATAAGGTAACTTCTGACTCCTCTTTTGATTCATGCAATGATTCAGATTCCGATAGTTTAGAAGAAGCCTTCAACGAACTATATGAAAAATATAAAGAAGTAACCAAATTATTAAAAGTAAGCAAGAAAAACATAGTCTGTATAGAAAATACGAACTCAGATCTAAAATCAGAAAATGAACAATTAGAAAGTCAAATAACTGAATTTAAAAGAAGAAATGAACTGTTATGTGAAGACCTAAAAGCTAAGAATGAACAAATAACTAAATTAGAGAAACAAGTAAGTTCAGATGAACTAAAAATTGAAATCAAAACACTAACAGAAGAAAATATACAGTTATCTAGCACATTAGAAAAATTCACTAATGGTAAAAACTCCCTCATATTAAAAGGTGCTAGAAGATCAGGTAAGAAGAAAAATGGATTAGGATATACACCCCCAAATAATGAAGAAACCATAGTTTATCCTAAAATATATCCAACACCAAAATTTGTACCTAAACAAGATATAGCATACAAAGCTAATTTCAAATATATAGAAAAAGTAACTAAATTATCCTGCTGTAGTCACTCCAACAAGTTAGGACATATCATAACGACATGCCCAACAAGACATAAGAAATGGATAATAAAAGGCAAAACAAATGATACTAACCCATCAGAACCCAAAAGAATTTGGGTACCTAAAACTTGATGTTTTTATTTCAGGACATCTCTCGAGCATCCAAATGGTATTTGGATAGCGGGTGCTCAAGACATATGTCAGGAAACCAGAAGTTATTCTCTCATCTCCAAGCTGAAGAAGGAACAGTCACTTAAGGAGATAATGGGAAAGGAACAGTGATAGGCAGTGGCTCTGTGAATAACAAAGGAAAAATAGTCATAGAAGATGTGTTATTAGTCAAGGGATTGAAGCACAATCTCATTAGCATCAGCCAACTGTGTGACAGAGGCCATCAGATCAAGTTTCAAGAGTCAAAGTGCAGCATACTGAAGGATGGAGCAGTCATCTTTGAAGCTAATAGAGAAAAGAATTTGTATGTGCTCTATCTTGAAGAACTCAAGGTTCAGAATGTTTGTCTGGCAGCAAATAAAGATAAATCTACTGAATTATGGCACAGACGACTAGGACATTGCAGCATAGATGGCATGAGAAAATTGCTGAAGAAGAATCTTGTGGAAGGTCTACCTAAGGTTAGTACAAAATTGGATGGTGTATGTAAACCTTGTGCTAAGGGAAAGCACACCAAAGGCTCCTTCAAGTCAAAGACGGTGGTGACCACCTCAAAACCCTTAGAGCTCCTTCATATGGATCTATTTGGGCCAATGAGGACTACCAGTCTTGGAGGAAAGAATTTTGGGTTTGTCATAGTTGATGACTTCTCAAGATTCACATGGGTATCATTCCTAGAGCATAAAGATGACACTTTTGAAAACTTCGTCAGCTTCAGTAAGAAAGTTCAGAAAGATCAGAAGTTCAGCATTGTGTCTATCCGATCAGATCATGGTGGTGAATTTCAAAATGAAAGGTTTGCTAGATTCTGTGATGATCAGGGAATTGAGCATAATTTCTCAGCACCAAGGACACCACAGCAAAATGGAGTTGCTGAGAGAAAGAATAGAACCCTATTAGATATGGCAAGAACCATGCTATCTGAATATGATCTGCCAAGGTATTTTTGGGCCGAAGCAATCAACACAGCAAGCTATATTATCAACCGAGTAATGATCAGGCCAATCCTGAAGAAGACTGCATATGAACTGTTCAAGGGAAGAAGCCAAAGATCAGCCACTTTAGGACTTTTGGATGTCCTTGCTTCATTCACAACAATGGAAAAGAGACATTGGTAAGTTGGATGCCAAATCAGATGAAGGCATCTTTATGGGATACACCTCTAAACCTAAAGGCTATAGAGTATTTAACAAGCGTACTTTATTGATTGAACAGTCTGTACATATTATTTTTGATGAAACTAACCCTTCCTTGAGAAAGGAAGTAGATAGTGATAATGAGGAAACAGATGAACTGTCCAAGAAATTAAAAGACTCATCAATTGAGGACAAGGATGATCCACCTCTGGAAGACCTTCAACAAGAAGAACTTACTCATGCAAATCTTCCAAAGGAGTGGAGATACAAGAAAGATCACCCACTTGAGAATATTATTGGTGATCCATCCATAGGGGTAAGAACAAGAGGTAATGTTATTCCTTGTGATTACCTAGCTTTTGTTTCTCAAATAGAGCCTAGGACAGTCAATGAAGCTCTTTCTGATGAATCTTGGATAGTAGCCATGCAAGATGAATTAAATCAATTCAAGAGAAACCAAGTATGGTCACTTGTTCCTAGACCATCAGACCATCCAGTCATTGGCACCAAATGGGTGTTCAGAAATAAACTGGATGAAACTGGTGCAATCTAAGAAACAAGGCCAGATTGGTAGCTCAAGGCTATTCTCAAGAGGAAGGCATAGATTTCGATGAAACCTATGCACCTGTAGCTAGACTTGAGGCCATTAGAATACTACTTGCATATGCATCTGCTTTGAATTTAACATTATTTCAAATGGATGTTAAATCTGCATTTTAAATGGTTTTATAAAAGAGGAAGTTTATGTGGAACAACTCCCGGGTTTTGATGACACAGAATTTCCTAATCATGTTTTCAAACTTCACAAGGCATTATATGGTTTAAAGCAAGCACCTAGAGCCTGGTATGAAAGGCTTAGTTCTTTTCTTTTAAACCATGGTTTCAGTAGAGGTCAAGTAGATAGTACTCTTTTCATAAAGTCAAAGGTCAAACACATTCTACTAGTCCAAATTTATGTAGATGATATTATCTTTGGGTCTACTGATGAATCCCTTTGCAAGTACTTTGAAAAGTTGTTGCAGGGAGAATTTGAAATGAGCATGATGGGAGAACTCAATTATTTCCTTGGACTACAAATCAAACAAGGAAAGGAAGGAACTCACATCTGTCAAGCAAAGTACACAAAAGAACTCTTAAAGAAATTTGGATTCGATAATACCAACCACTGTCAACACCAATGAGTACATCAACAAGATGGACAGTGACAAAGATGGTAAGAAAGTAGATCAAAAGATCTATAGAGGTATGATAGGTTCACTCCTTTATTTAACAGCTAGTAGACCTGATATTTTATTTAGTGTATACATGTGTGCTAGGTATCAAGCAGATCCTAAAGAATCACATTTAATTTTTGTGAAAAGAATATTTAGATATTTAGCAAGAACTCATGACTTAGGTCTATGGTATCCAAAACATTGTGAAATTAACTTAGTAGGTTACTCTGATGCTGACTATGCTGGATGCAAATTAGATAGAAAAAGAACCAGTGGTTGTTGTCAATTTCTTGCAGGATGTTTAATATCTTGGTCTTCAAAGAAACAAAATTCAGTAGCACTATCTACTGCTGAAGCTGAGTATGTAGCTACTGGAAATTGCTGTGCACAACTCTTATGGATAAAGCAACAACTTGAAGATTTCAGATTAAACATCAAATCCATCCCTCTGTTGTGTGACAACACCAGTGCCATAAATCTCACCAAGAATCCAGTTCAACATTCAAGGACCAAGCATATTGAGGTTAGATATCATTTTATTCGTGATCATGTAGCAAATGGTAATATTTAAATATTTTATTGATACAAATGGTCAGTTAGCAGACATTTTCACAAAAGCCTTACCCGAGGAGAGATTCACATCTCTTAGAAGGGAATTAGGCATGTGCAATTTGTGAAAAAGGTTTGTTTACAACTGGCACATTAAATTTCAGAATTAAGTAATTTTTCCCTCCATGGCTTTAAGCAAAAGAAATTCAAATTATCCTTTGTAATTGCTCTCTCATTGAAGTCGGTTTGAATAGTCAAACTCTTTTGTCTTCTTCTGCCGTCTTTTGGCGCCTCACTTTCCACAACGCATTAATTTATTCATAAAATCAATGACATAACGATTCGTATCTCATCGTCTATCTTTTCCCTTTTCATCATGTTGCATGAGCCGATGTCCTAACAACTCATATCTCAACCCTCTGCAAATTTGAACCTTCCTCCTCCTTCCCGCAAAATTTCTTGAGGATTCCTTCTCTTCTCCTTCCGTTTCAACCCTCTAGAGACTTTCCCACCTGAATCCATGGCCGCACCAGTCATCGCCGGCAGTTTGGGTGGCTACAGTGCCGAGTTTCTCACTCCTGAGCAGCAGGAGAGGTTTACCTTTGTGAAGACGAAGCTCTGTGGCGATAAAGAAGTCGATGTTGCTAATCTGAGGAAAAATGGAATGAGCAGTGTGGTAGATTTGATCAATCAGATGCAGTGGACGGGAGTTACCACCTTTTCGGAGGTCAGTTATCCGGACCTGGTAAAAGCATTCTTCGTGTGTATGAGAATAGAGGAAGATGGGTCCCTAGTCTCTTCAGTAAAGGGAACCCTGATTAGAATAGACCCTGAGTTGCTGAAGATGTTGTTTGATGTGAAGACTTCCGGGTTTAATGGGGTTCACACTGTGGACGCCCAAGTGAAAGGTTTGGGAATTGTAGGGCCGGGCTTCAAGCTAAGGGACGGCAAGCTTGATATAAATCAACTATCTGCTTTCAACCGCCTCCTTCATTTTATTGTATGTCAAATCTTAGTTCCCAGAAGTGCAACATTTTCTTCTTGCACAAAGGCCGACTCTGACATGATGTACTGGGCCATTCAAAATAAGGAGATAAATATGGCCGCAGTGATGATGGAAAGAATGAAATTTGCCAGAGATCAGATTTGGGACACCAAGCGTAAGTTAAATGTGTCCCTGCCATATGCCCACCTACTTACCAAGATCTTCAAACACTTCGGTGTTGATCTTTCTGGGGTAGTTGTAGAGAAAATGGGCCAAGCAATCAGGTCCAGGAACCTAAAGAAGAGTGGCTTCTCTGTGGAAAATGGTGTCTGGTCCAAGGCTTCAGTTGCTGAAGGCGAAGCCATCATCGACGACACCTCAGTTGTTCATCAGGAGATGGGATCAGCGGATATGATTCCAGAATTGCCAGTGGAGTCAGTTTCAGCTCCAGCAGTTGGAGCAGCAGAATCAGGCCCCTCTATAGCAGAAGTTCAGCCTGAAATTACAGTAGAAGAGAAAGAGTATCAGTAGCAGCTTCAGAATTTCTAGAAGAATTAGCTGTAAATTTTGCATAAAGGAGAATTGAGGATATTCTCCCATAGGACATTATTCCAGTTGAGGACCCACTACACTCAACTGTCGTTGCATCTATTCTTTCAGACATTATTGATTCGATTCCTTTCACCTCTAGTGCTCCAGAAACTAGTGGCAGAGTTGCTGAAGAGGCTGTGGCATCAGGCCACATTGATGAACCAATGGAAGATGTTCCAGTAGAGCTAGAGCACCCAGCTGCTCAGGGTGACTCTGTGATGGCGGATGCTCCCATTCAGGGGGAGCAAGTATCAAATGAAGAAGATGCTCCTATTGAGGGGGAGCTATCAAAAGAAGGTTCAGCAAAAAACCACTCCAGTTGTTGATGGTCAGGAGGAAAGCATAGAGATTCTCCAAATTTGGATGACAGAGAAGGAGAGATTGCAAGCTCTTCGAGCTCAGATGATGATCAACCTCCTCCAGCAAAAGAAGGCAAGAAGAAAAAAAGAAGTTGCCTCTGAAGTTCCTCTCCTGGCTGATACACCTTTTGAGAGGCAGGTCAAACAGAAAATATTATAAATTTGAAGCCAGTGATTGAAAGGCTGAATGTGCAAGGTGAGCTGTTATGTACTCTCCAGTCAGATGTAAATTCTATATTTCTGAGACAAGCTTTAGCCAACAAAGAGTTAGGTCAAATCAGAAATGCTATGAAATGGTTTAATAAGGAGATGAGTAGCATGAAAGGCATGCTCTCGGATATTATCAAGGCAGTTGGAGTTCAAGCTCCTCCTCCTCTAGAAGCTCAGGAGCCTGGAGAAAATTTGTCTGGGCCATCAGGGCCAGCACCAGAAGCAGCAGCACCACCAGAAGCAGCAGCACCACCAGAAGAGGTAGGGCCAACAGGGCCAGCTGATCAGGTTGAAGGGCCTCCAGGGCCATCTAAGCAAGGGTCAGGGCCATCAGGGCCATTGGAGAGTGAGTCTGTGCAGAAAGAGGCAGAAGAGTTCTTGGCACCCAAGCCCCCAGCTCCCTCTTCTCCCTCTCACACACCTATTCCTCCAACTCCACCCTCAGCTCCTACAGCACCTCCTGCTCCTCAAACATTCAAGAAGCCTCAATCTAGACCAATTTCTTCTCCTACACCATTTTAGTCCACCTCATCTCCTGCCTCCTCTACTTCAATTCCTTCTCCTTTTCCTATACATGAGGCCCCTCCAGCATCCTCAGCTGGCGCCTCCTCCTCCTCCTCTGGTCCCTCCCTTGGACCAGTTGATGACCTCCCTACTACTTCCCACTCTTTTCTTCATCCTACTCCTCCACCCTCTTTCATCACTATCATACCTGAAAGAGCCCAACTTAACTCTCCCTTTATGGAACAAATAAAGGATGAGTTTGAGGAAGGGATCCTCAGGTCTGTGTTGAAGGTTGGTGAACATGTTCACAGGGCAGACCCTTCTAGTCCTGCCCCCAAGAAGAGGAAGCTTACTTCTACTTCCTCCCTTTCCTCTGAACCCAAATACCCACCTTTGTGGTTTTCTCTCACAGTGGACAACAAACATCCCTCACTGTACAGAGAATATCTCTCAAAGGTTGTTTTTGCAACCATCATTAACCTTCCCTTTCTTGATCTCACAGATCATTTGAACACCATTCTACCCTACACTTCTCTTTCGAAATCCGAAAAATCCAAAATCTTATCTCTTGCCCACTCCAAAACTGAAGAGCAGTGGGGCAAAGGTCACAAAGATCTCCTAAAGAAATTCATTCTTGCCAAATCTGCTAGATTCCCTCCAAGGGACCACTCCCTGACCTTATCAGAGTGGTTTAGGATATATCATAGGGAACTTTGGGCACCCTTCGTTCAAAAGGAAATCAAAATGATCAGGCATTTCATGCTATTCAACAACTACAGATATATTCATAGACTTCCAGAGGTTCAGCTCAGTCAGTTCAAAAGGGCCATTTCAGCTCTGACTCCGGATATCTCTCAAACTTCAGATGTTCAGGTAGATTTTGCTACCCTTCAAGTGCCTGAAGAAATAGCCCTTCCTCAAATTCATTTTTTAGTCATGGAGTCCTCTGTAGGATCCATCATCTTTGAACGTTTTGCCAGAGTAATGGGCAGAATCAAAGTACAGAAAGGTTGCCTGGTTGCTTTTCCTAGATTCCTATTTAAGGAATATCACCAGGGGCATGTAAGTGCTGAAGTTCTAGCCCCTATTCTGTCTGAATGTGAAAGGCTGACATCTTCTGAATGGTCCAAGTTCTACCCCCTGTCAGCTCAGCAGCTGTTTGAAATCAATGAAGCTCAGGCCAGAGAAGGCAAACCAGCCATTTCTCCAGCTACTTTCCTAGATATGAACTCCATTCATCTTGTTGATGACCCCTTCAAGGTCTGGGAGGAAAGATACAAAGTGTATGTGGCTATGCACAAGGCTCTCAGAGATAACCACAACCACTATCCTGTGACCATGGACCAATTCCTCACCTGTGCCAGCTTTGGGACTCGTCGATTTCTCAAGATGAACATGGACAAAAATGCATATGCTGATATTCTCTATCAGCACCTAGATCTTCATCTCAAAAGTATGGCTTCCACCATGGGACCATCCTACTCTGTATCTTTTGGAGTCTTCAAAACTCATTTTGAAGAGCAGGAAGCACAGGCATGGGAAACCATCTCCCATTTTGCCTCTCTTCTGTCTCCTGCCTTCTATTTACCTGTACCTCCACAAAGTTAATGAAATGACCTTCTTTGTGTAATCCTATTCACTTTCTCTCTTCTTTCTTTGTCGAAGATTGTCTTTTTGCTCAATGACAAAAAGGGGGAGAAAATTAGCATGTCTGAAATACAATAATTTTTTTTTAGAAAGAAAATTAGCATGTCATACCTTCAGACTGATTTCAGATATTTTTTCATCCATGCTTATTGTTCAGTTTTGTCATCACCAAAAGGGGGAGATTGATGATTAGTCTGTCCCCATGTAATTTAATTAATTACAATTATATATATATATTTTGATGATTAACAAAAACCAAACAAGAGTTTATCAATTATATCTAATGAATATCTCATAAGTCTTAAGTACAGGAAAAATACCAAGGTCAAACAAGCCAACAAAGGTATGCATTACTTCTCTGAAGCTTTAATCTTTTCAACATGATATTTCTCTAAGTCCATATCGATTTCTGTTGAAGATCATAACGATTTCCTTATAAGACTGAAAAGTCATGTTGTTTCAAACAAGTCGATGCCATAACGATTCTATAAGTGATCGCAACGATTCCTTTAGAGCTCGTAACGACTTGCTCGTCACAACGACTCTATAAGTTACCGTAACGATTTCTTTAGAGCCCGTAATGACTTGCTCATCACAACGACTCTATAAGTTACCGTAATGATTTCTTTAGAGCCCGTAACGACTTACTCGTCACAACGACTCTATAAGTTACCGTAACGATTTCTTTAGAGCCCGTAACGACTTGCTCGTCACAACGACTCTATAAGTTACCGTAACGATTTCTTTAGAGCCCGTAACGACTTGCTCGTCACAACGATTCTATAAGTATTCATAACGACTTCTTTAGAACTCGCAACGACTTGCTCGCCGTAACGATTCTATAAGTATTCATAACGACGTCTTTAGAACTCACAATGACGTGCTCTCCGTAACGATTCTATAAGTATTCATAACGACTTCTTTAGAACTTGCAACGACTTGCTCGCCGTAACGATTCTATAAGTATTCATAACGACTTGCTCGTCGTAACGATTCTATAAGTATTCATAATGACTTCTTTAGAACTCGCAACGACTTGCTCGCCATAACGATTCTATAAGTATTCATAACGATTTCTTCTGTGAATATAACGATTTGCTTTCTACAACGATTTGATAAGTGTTTCACAACGATTTGTTATGTCTCATAACGACTTGGTCAAACCTGACTTATTCATAACGATTTCATAAGTCATATAGACATCGATTTCATATCTTGATATCTTATTCATCTTAAAAGCGTTGACTAGTCAAAGTCCACATAGATATCTCCTTGTCACTTCTGCATTTATGAGATCTAAACGTATCTCTGCATGCATGCAGACAATATCATCCTTTATCGTGCTTCCTTTGATTACGCCTTTTAGACTTAAGCTATTTGACATTACCATTTTCATGTCTATTGCTACTGACGTTGACTGACATCAGAGACAGCTTAGCTGTCTGCTATTTGAGATTGACATTTGTGCAGACCTCTGATCTAGCTTCATGGTACAACGTTAAACAAAATAGAAGCCAAAGGATATTTCTGAAGATCTCTTCTCTTTGCATGCTCAAGTGATCAAAAGACTGTTGACTGGAAGCTTCCAAGACTCCAGGTGTCATTCAGTCTAACGACTACTCAAAAGAGAGACAACAGACACTTCAACGTCTAGATTTCAAATTGAAGATATAAATACAAGTCAGAAGAACAGAAGAAATAGATCGCGTATTCAAGCATTCAAATTCTTCGGAAGAAGTCCAGAGCCAAGAACTTCATTCCACTTAGTTTTTCTCTTTGCTCTCCACCAGTTTGTGAAAATCTTGAGAGAGCCTGTGTAGTTCTGAGAGTGTGCCTTGTTTAGATCTTTGCTCTCAGTTCTAGTTGCTTCAGATCCTTGCTTGTCAAAAGCTTGAACTAGGGGCTTGAATTTCATTCATTCTCTTTGTGTTGTTCCCTTGGGTGTTGAAGGAAGACCTGGTGGCATCTAGGGTGTTGTTCCCTTCGGGTGTGAAGGAAGACCTGGTGGTATCCAGGGTGTTGTTTCCCTTCGGTTGTGAAGGAAGACCTGGTGAGGTATCCAGGGTGTTGCTGTTCCCTTCGGGTGTGAAGGAAGACCAGCTAAGCTGGGTGTTGTAGCGTCCTTAGGGGGACTGTACCCTAGTTAGTAAAATCCTGAGTTGTTGCTCAGGACTGGACGTAGGACTCCTAAGGAAAGGAGGTCCGAACCAGGATAATCCTTGTGTTGTGTGATTGTCTTCTTTATGTGTTGATATTTAAACTAACAGTCACTAACCTTCTTCGAAGAACATTTGTGTGAATGTTTTTAGTTACAGGTATCTTCTAGATTAATTTTTAAAGACCCATTCACCCCCCTCTGGGCTCGTCAACTGGGCAACATATCTAGTGGTGCATTCCAAGGTGGCATAGATTCTCAGTGCACAAGTGTCTTCGTGCCTGATTACTATTACATGTTAAAAGTTCTTGCTCGTGCGTGCTTTCTTGCTTGCAGTGAAATGGCCAATCTTATTACATGCTATCTTGTTCTGCTCGTTACCATCTTTCTAGATCATGGTTCACTTTATCTTGAGATCTGAATACAATCTTCTTGCTAGACTGAAGATGTAATCACATACTGGTGAGTGCGCTCATTACCTACTTTCCAACCTTTCAGGTGAACAGGATATGGAAGACGTAGAGAACTAAAACTACACTGGGGATGAACATAAGTGAAGAGCGTTCCCATCGAAGTCTTGATATCTTAGTGTCATAGTGTTATAGTCTGAGTATGAGAGTACTAGAACATGTAGTAGGAGTGAGGATAGTATGTACTTTTCCTTTTTATTGAGTCATAGTTGTAGTTCTATTTGAATTGGAATATGTACCAATTCTCATTATTGAAATGAAATAAAGAGTTTGAGTTTTATTATGAGCATAATTAGTTGTGTTATATGCGATTGCTCGCTAGAGGCTTATTTGCCGACTATTCACGTCTCAACGCTTCAATCAAATTCTTCCGCTGCCATGCATTGGGATGTGACACATGCTCACAGATTGAGCCACACACACAATGATGTTTGTGTAAATAAATTGAAGTACAGTTCTCAACCCAAGAACAAGAGAAGAAAGATGAAAAGTTGCAGTTCAAAATTCTCCTATTTTGGCGTGGTTGAGAAACGTCGGAGAAGAACATGGAAGCTTGCACAAGCCTTCCTGGATGAAGTACTATGGATGCATGATCTTTTGAACATCCAACACCTTGAACTCACTCAGCAACCTTTGAAAAAATCACGTGGAAAGAGCTCTGGTCTATTGGTTCATCCTTTGCCCTAGCCTAGATGCAAATCTCGATCTCCAACAATGTGTATTTATACTACACACAAGAATAGGCTTCTCCCTTTAGTCCCACGATCGAAAGGCTTCTTCTTGGTCATAGATCAGAAGATAAGCTCGTGCAAAAACCAAGATAAGAAAGAGTCCTATCCAAGATGGAAACTGGGTTTTTGTAGTCGGTCGATCGATTTTCAAAAGATCAGTCGTCCGATTTGGACTCGACATCGACTGGGACTATGACTAACTAATCGGATTGACCAGGTTGCAAGCCCAGAGGGGGGGGTGAATGGATTGCTAAAAAATCATCTTGAAAATATTCTGTAACAAATAATTTTAGAAACACTAAACGTAATGGTTAGAGTTAGTGAGCAACCAAAATAAAGACAAAAGCAATCACACAAGCAACAGGAATTTTCCTGGTTCAGACGTCCTATCACCAGAAGTCCTACGTCTAGTCCCCAAACAACAACTTGGGATTCCACTAACCAAGGGTACAGTCCCCCTCAAGGACGCTTACACATCCAGTACCCGTTGGCCTTCTCTTCAACCCACGAAGAGGGAATACACCACCTGTTCCTACAAAAGGGAATGAGCTACCCACTACATAGTAGGTCCTCTCTCACTAATGAAGAGGAGCACTCTATGAAGAGTAAGAAGGTGATGGCCCCTAGACCAAGCTAACAACAACAATACAATGCTTGATCTGAGGCTCAATCTGAGAGAAGAAAATAACTACAATAGGAAGTAATTATTTTATATCTACACAAGCTCTCTCTTTCAAGAAGGGAATGAAGAACAAAGCTTCGAGGAGAGCTAAGAGCAAGAAGGTTGATCTGAATGAAGGAGCAAGCTCTTCTTGAACACTAGTTGATGACTGGCTATTTCTCTATGCACTTCAGTGCAACAGATTCTCGTTTGTTCTGTATCAACATGCTTCTATTTATCTTCTCTTCTTGAGGTATCCGTTGAAGTATTTGTTGTATCTCTTATCTTGAAACTTGTCTCCTGACATATGTAGCAGGTCTAATGTAAGAGTACCGGAAACCTACAGACAATAAATGCTTGGATAGAGACATAGAGAGAGAGAGAGAGAGAGAGAGAGAGAGAGAGAGAGAGAGAGAGAGAGAGATCATATGGATATCTTCTGTGTTGGTCAACGTAGCATGTCCAACGTTGTAGAGTGAGTGACTACCGAAAACCTGTAGACAATAAATGCTTGGATAGAGATAGGTCATAAGGGTCTTAATTGTCAGTCAACGTCACTGGTCATGCTGAAAGAGGATATACCAAAGAGGAAAGACTCATTTTGTCACCATTTAAAGTTCTAAATGACCTATCATAAGAATGGAAAACAGTAAAAGATGATGTTCATGAGAACTATATCCATTAATGGACTACATAAGAGGATAACCTTAAAAGCCTTTTTGAAAAAAGGATATGTAACATATAGTGGGAAAAATTTTAATGCACATATTTTAAAAATAATTTACGTAGCAAGATTTACTCAAAGCTTATTCATAATGGTAATTGTTCTAATTTAATTACAAGTATGATCAATATGATTATTGCAAATATTGTTATCAGAGTATTGATAATAATTTATCTGTAATAACAATAGCAAGCACAATGATGTTCAAAGAGTAACCGATGTCTAAAGGGTAATCGATGTTCACAGACAATCGATATCTAAAGACAATCGATGTATAAAGACAATTGATGTCTAAAGGCAATCGATATCCTAAGGCAATCGATGTCCAAAGGAAATCGATGTCTAAAGGTAATTAAAGTCTAAAGGTAATCGATGTTCACAAACAATCGATATCTAAAGATAGTCGATGTCCAAAGACAATCGATGTCTAAAGGCAATCTATATCCAAAGGCAATCGATGTCCAAAGGCAATCGATGTTTAAAGGTAATCGAAGTCTAGAGGGAATCGATGTCAAAAGATAATCAATGTCAAAAGGGAATCGATGTCAAAAGCAATAGATATTTGAACATAATCGATGTGAAGGCAGTCGATGTTTGAACATAATCGATATGAGCGCAATTTATGCGGTGCTATGCAGTAATCGATGTTTAAGTTAACTGTAATCGATGTGAACCAATCGATCTTAATTATGTAATCGATGTAAGTTTATACAGTAATCGATGTGATATTGAAATTGTAATCGATGCAGACTTAGAGAATTCATATGCAAATGACTTCTAATTTAAATGAGTGTATCTAACTTACTGAAGTTATTTCACTTGAGACATGTTGACAATGTTCAAAAAATATGTTAGTCAAATGTTTTTCATGGTTTTGTTATCACCAAAATACATAGGTGGGGATAAATTGTTCATCAATCTCCCCCTTTTTGGTGATGACAAAACAATATAAGTATAGAAAAGAAATTTGGGAAATAAAATTTAGTTAGTGTGATAAATATGTATTTCAAAGTATGTTCTCACCCTTTTTGTCATTAATCAAAAAGAATTAAGAGGAAAAAGAGAGAAAAAGATAAATGGAGGCCAAGGGTATGATATTGTATTAAACACTGAGAATTTAGAGGTAGAAAGTAGAAGACAAGAAAGAAGCAAGGCGAGTGATAATAGAGCAAGCTTTGGCTTCCTGCCCTTCAAATTAGTTCTTGAACAATTCCCAGCTGATAGAATAGGAAGGCCCCATATCTGCTCTAAATTTCTGAATGTGAAGCTACTTTTGAGTCTGAAGAAACTGACAATATTTTGTATCACTAAGAGATAGCCTGTAGATTCTGAGAGTGCCAAAACTAGCATGCTGCAAAAACTGATCTATGGATATAAGATACACAATGTTGTTGCCCAGAAGCTCTTGCTTCAGATTAAAAAACACTTTGTACCTTTCAACCCAGATGGCAAAAGGATCTTTCACTAGATGGATGGAATTGAGATCCATGAATTTCTCAGGTGATAAAGTGGGATGATTGGATTTCTGTTGAGCTTCATTGAACTGTTCTAGCTAGAGAACTGTTTGGGGATATTTCTTACTCCACTCAGATGGAAATAATCTTTCTGATTCTGCTAACAGAGGGGCTAATACTGTAGATTTGATGAAGCCTCTATGATACTCTCAGAAGAGAAAGCGATTAAAGGCTAATGAAATTCCTTTTTGAACTTGAATTCTAGCTTTCACTCTGGCATACCTTTCAAAAATTATTATACCAATAGTAGAGTCCATGAGAAGAAAATGCAATTCAGGCAACAACTTGAACTCTAGCATCTTGAGAGTGGCAAAATTGATTTGAAGGGTTGTACTATCCCTGTGCTTTGTCCAAAGGTCATCCAAAACAAACCTGAACTGAGTCAGTTGAGCTCTAGGGAGACCATGAGTGTGACAGTAATCATTGTACATCTAAAAATGCCCTAGCGGCTTGATTTCTTTCTAAATCTTGGGTCCCCAAGTAGAGGTGTGCTGAAGAACAAACCACTCTGTCAGAGAAAGGGGATGATCTATAGGAGGGTATCTCCTAACTCTTGCACTCTCAAATTTCTATAGATAGCTCTATGGGATCTGGCCCATTGTTCCTCAGTCTTGGACTTAGCAGTGGTTAAAATCTTATTCATATCAGACTTGGACACATCAGACAATGGAAGAATGAGAGCTAGATATTCTGATAAATTGAGATTGGGTAGCCCAAACACTACTGCAAATGTGCACCTCTGAATATACTCAGAGTAGACTGGTTTGCGTCTGTGGGTGATAGCCAAGGAGTACTATAGGAGGGGAAATAAAGATTTAGAACTATGGAGAACATGCTCTTGAGATATTTTTCTTCTTTTGGAGCTGGACTAGAAGAGGTCATAGACTTTGTCATGTGAACATGAGAGTCAACAGACAAAACTGTCCTGATAATAGCTTCCTCAAACTCATCCTTAATGTCACTGACAGTGAGGTCAGCAACACAGGCACCTTCAGGAATGATGGTGATGAAGGATGGTGGAGTAGGTGGATGAAGAGAAGAAGAAGTGTGTGAGGAAGGTTGTATAGAAGGTCCAGCTGAAGTGGTTCCGGATGTATATACGAGAGGTGTTGAGTGTAGGGGTGTAAACGAGCCGATACGTTCGATGAGTAATTCGAAACTTGGCTCGATAAAAATTCACTTCGGCTCGTTTATTAAATAAACGAGCCGAGTTTGAACAAGAAAAAAGCTCAGTTCATAAAAGAGTCAAGTTCGAACGCATGTGAGCTCGACTCGATTATACTCATGAACATCTCGTTTAAGAGCTCATTAAGAGTTTGATTAAATATTCGTTAAGAGCTCGTCTAAATACTCGTTAACAATTTAAGATATTCGATAAATTACTCATTAATATATTTGAATTAATATTAATATAATTGATTTTTTTTATAATAAATATGAAGACATGAATATATTTACTTATTTTTATAGAGCTATTATTGAAGTATGAAATATTATGAGGATTTAGATATAAAAGATTAAATTTGGGGGTGTGTATACACAAATCATACATATGGGGGTATATACATAAAATATTATTTTAATTAGCATAAGGGTATGAACATAAAATCAAACTTTCTAAGGTTTGTAGGCATCGCACCATCGTCTTCTC
Source organism: Colocasia esculenta (assembly GCA_014218235.1). NCBI lineage: Eukaryota > Viridiplantae > Streptophyta > Magnoliopsida > Alismatales > Araceae > Colocasia > Colocasia esculenta. The sequence goes on along the minus strand of CM024759.1, from coordinate 1,818,894 downwards.
CCCCTCCCCCCTCCCCCCACCCAACTATGTACACTTGTGCAGGTGCCCACGATCCATCCCCAGCACTGCCGAGGGGCGTCACGGTGGTCGCGGTGGGTCACCGAAGTCTCCGGAGACCACCGAGGATCCATGCTGGTGCCGGACGGTGCTACCGTCGCGACGGCAATGGCGGCGGCGACCGGAGTGGAGAAGCATCGCAGTGGCTTCTTCCGCACTTCTGGCGGCAGCCGTAGTGGAGGATGCCCATGCGACGGTGCCGGCGGTGCCGGACACCGTCCGATCTTCTCGTAGTGGCCTTTTCCGGCCTCTCCAACCCCTACTCCCGTTGCCCGTCCCGCCCTTCCCTACACTGGCTGTTGCGCCCCTAGTGTCGATTAATCCCATATTAGATACAAAAAACATATTATTGCCTTGAGTTTCTACAAAAGGAGTCCATAGCCTCCCTTCTCACAACGCGTCAAGAGGCTTCTTCCATTTGGTGGGCCTCGAGTTGGAGTTTCTGAACTCCTGAGTTTCTAAACTCAGCCACAGAGTAATGACTTTTGAGATTGTTTGAGTTCGAAGGTGGTTGAACTCGGGGTAAAATGTGGTTAAATATTTATTGGAGTGCTCGAACTCGGGCTCAAATTTGAACTCGGTAATGTATTCGAGTAGTTATCGAGCCGAGTTCGAATGCCATTAATAGTTATCGAGCTGAGTTCGAACAATGGCTCTAATTATTTGGCGAGTATCGAGCCGAGTTTGAGCTCCATAAAAAAGGTTCGAGTCGAGTCCGAGCAGAGTGGAACTCGGCTCGACTCGGATCATTTACACTCCTAGTTGAGTGGTTGGGATGGATGGTGAAGGAAGAGGTTGGGAAGTTGTAGGTGGATAGGTGGTCACTAGTGGGTTGACAGATGAAGAAGGTGTGGGTGATGAGGGTGGTTCATCAATAAATAGAGTGGGAGAATAAATGTGTTTAGGAATAGGCTTCTTGGATGGCTCAGGAGAAGGAGGAGCAGTGGATGGATTTGCTGGAGAGGAAGGGGCAGAAGTCTGTTCCCACTGAGCCACAGTTGGAATCTCTACAGGATGTGTTTCTGTGCCAGGCTCCATATCAGCAGGTGGATCAACTGATACTGTAACGACCCTCTTTATACCGGTATGATTATACCAATCTACATCGATACAAAGGGCGCCGTCACAGTGGGACATTTACCCAACACAACACAGTAGGTCGAGATGTACATAAATAGCAAAAGAAATTACAGCGGAAATAAAAGATGATCTTATTCCATCATCATTCACACATTCCACAGTCGATATAGTAGCAATGTAAATAACAAATGTCCACAATTATACAAGTCCATATAACATTGTCCACATACTAATAAATGAAAATTGTAGTCTAACAAGTAGTCTCCACAAGCACAGCTACTCCTCTCGCTCGGAGTCGCTCCTCACTATGTCCTCCTCTAGCACGGGGACACCTGTCTCACCTGTATGTTAAAGCAAGTATGAGTCTTCCAAAAAGACCCAACAAGCAACCCATTGGCACATCCTTACACATATCACATTTAAGCTAATCTTTTAAACAATAAGAGAAACATGGCACATGGTTTATGTCAATTAAGCAAGTACTCATGAATAACCTATAACATGCTTTCTACACATGGTCTTTACTTGATTCATGATGTCAATTTCAATTCATATCACTTCATATTCCTAAACAAATAGATCATGGAATTTAAGCACATAGTTAATAACAATCCTAGCATGATGTCTAACACTTTTCACATGCCTTTATACCACATATTCACATCTTTTACTTGCTGTTTTAATATAAATAAAACATATTCACATGGTTTCACATCTTTTCATATGGTAACACATTAACACATCATTATCACATGATCACATTGCACATTTTCACACTTTTCACACTTTTACACATTATTTGCCGTGACACATAGTTCGAACCACCATAAAGAAGGACACACATTCACATAACACATACCCGTCACCTAGGCATTATAGTGATGAATCTTGGTAACTGCGCAGAACCGGGAGAAGCCCTCTCCACCCTAACAAGTGGTACTTGTCTACCTCTAAGATTTCATCTTGATACCCACAGGATATCAGATACACATTCAGCCTTCTCATAAGGACTTTTCTACAGTACGGCCCCACGGCCTTCTATGGTAGCAGTGTCAATTTTGGCATATAATTCACTTAAACACATTGTCTCACTTAATCCCATGATTAACAACATTTTATCTACACTATTTGGTCGATTCACATGCATATTATTCAAACATATGTACATCAGTTTACAGAACCTAACATGACTATCTAACAATGCCAATTCATGTATAACAGTGCCTAAACATGCTGCATATCACTGAAATTACATTCTCTTAATCAAACATGCTTAACATGACTTAATTACCCTTTATAAGAGCAAACAGTATCTACAAGTATCAAAACAATACCAAATTTTAACTACAAACTCTACACATGTAATATGTATATGACTAATTTTACAGAATTTTTGCAACAGTAAAACTATTTTTACAATTTAGTATAGATTTCATGCAATTTCAGCAAGATAATTCATTTTAACATGATAGACAGTAACCAGTCGGTTCTCATAGTTTTAAAACATGTAAACAGTAGCCCTAAGTTCATTAAAATTCTTTGTAACAATTTCCTGCATCAATTCTATTTATTCAGAATTTAACCCTGTCAAATCATGCATATTTCTCCATAACAGATATAATATTAAATGACAGCTTGATCAAAATTTCGACCGAAATTCATGGGTTGACCATACCTGAACAACCATAATTTTTTCAACATGTACAAACATCCAAAAATCCGTAAAGCATATCACAGAGATCAAAATCATAATTCTGTGAAAACCAAAAGAACTTGGCGGCAAGGGTCTTGTCGTCAAGGTGGGTTAATGGTACAATCGATTGTCGTTAACTCAGGAACTTGGCGGCAACAAGGTTGTCGTCAACCTCTTGTCTGCAGAAAAGTGCAGACTGAACTCATAAAAAGAGAGAATTTGGGGGTCCAGGACACGAATTAAAAATATACAAAAATACCTAAACTCTAGGAGACATGTCTAGGGATGATACCCCTAAGTTACTTGCCTGAAGAAAAACCTCTGAAGATCAAATTTGGCGATGAAGCCCTCCTCGGCCAAGCCAAGAAGGTGAATCTTTCATCCTTAAATCTGGTCCACACGCATGCACAGCTGGTCTCCCAGAGTCAAGAGAGCTTCTTCACCTCCAGATGCACCTTCAAGTTGATGAAGATTGCCGGAGAAGCCTCCCAAATGCCGGATCAAGCCTCACAAAGGTTTGCTCTTTTTCTCTCCCGGAACCCAAAAAGCCCTAGGTGAGAAAAGTCCTCCCTTAACCGAGATCTCTAGGTTTTATAGGCTAAGAGTCGGGGTAGACCTAGCATTAGGAGTCCTGACCGTTGGGGATTGGGTTTCCTAAACCAACACGGGAGAAAACGGAGCCGTTTTAGATCTGGAATCCCAAACACAGCTAGAGAAGTAAACGGCCACTTTGTTGCCGTTAACAGGAAGTAGGCGCCAATCGATGTTGACGTCTATATCCTCTGGCTGCACAGTCAACGACACACAAGTTGCCGTCAACCTACTCTTAACGTTAAGGGATGTTGACATTAAACAGGGAATTCAGGCAGAACCTAAAATATCAAGCAACATACATGCACAAAATTAAATAAATATATACATATACACATAAAGAAATAAATATAATATACATTGAATTTGAGAGCCTTACAGATACAGAAGGCCTTGGAGGCCCAGAGGCTTCTACTTGATCAGATGGCCCTGATGGTCCAATATCTTCCTCTGCCTGCTCTGGAGGCCCAGATGGCCCAGCAACTTTTGCTGCCTGGACAAATGGCCCTAATGGCCTAGCATCATCCTCTGTCTGCTCTGAAGGCCCTGGTGGCCTAGCATCATCTGCTACAATAGGGACTTGAGGTTCTTGCTCTGTTGGCCCTTGAGCATCATGTCGGTTGACAGAAGCTGATGAGAGTAGGTGAGTTCTCACAAATTGAGTGAGATCAGTCACCATGGTCCTCAAACTGCTCAATTCAACCTTCATCCCTTGAAGCTCATCTTTTACTTCACATAAGAGTTTGTCTTGAATATGCTGGCTATTGACGACAGGTGTAAGGTCTTGTTGTAGTGAGTAGAGTAATTCTCCCTGAGCATTTAGCCATTCTATAATAGGCTCGAGGTGAACACAGACTTTCACCTGCTTATGCTTGTTGTGACTTCTCCTGGTGAGCCTAGGAACCCTGTCATGTATAATCTTTTTCCTGACAACATCATCAACAGGTGGTCCTTCATTCATAGCTGCATATTCTGTATATTGATGGACAGGGGCATCATCATCAGATGCATCCTCTACTATTCCTTCCACAAATTGCTCCTCATCATTATTTATGGCAGGCTCCCCGTGAACAGCCAAAGGAGATTTTTGATGCTCCCCTTCAACAGGAGCTTCTTCAATATGACCTTCCAATGGCATATCATCTAGGAAGACTTCATGATCCCCTTCAACAGAAGCTTCCACTTCATGATTATCAACAAATGTCTCATGTACAACAGGAGTTTCCATTCTAGGTTCAGTCAAAGTACTTACATCTGGTTGCTCTGAAGACTCAATAGGTTCTATTCTTCTGTCAGAAAATACAGGTGCAACTGTTTTGGTACCCACAACCTCAGTTTTAGCTTCTTGGGTGATGGGGCTTCTACACTGTGAGTGTCTGCCATAATGGCTTCTCCTTCAGCCATGGAGTCCTTGGACCAACCATTGTCAGAAAATGTTAATCCACTTTTCTTAAGATTTTTGGTTCGGATAGCTGGCCCATTCTTTCCAACAACTCCCCTTCCAGGTCTACTTCAAAGTGTTGAAAAATTATTGTGAGTAGTTAAGCATAGGGAAGAGGGATCGCTAGCTTGTTCTTCACATCACAGATGAGTTCAGCTGTGGACTTCAATTTTTCAAACAAAGTCTGAGCCATATTTACCTTCTAATTTTGCATGGCCCAAAACATAATATATGCGTCCCCTTTTGTACATTGGGAGAAACTAGCACTACGGGGTACTAAAATTTGACAAACAATAAAATGCAGCAATCTATTGAAAGCAGTGAATTGATTTATGTCTATTTTCCCATCCTTTAGCTTATACTCTGTCCCGATGATACCAAGCCCTTTGACATGAATATCTACTGAGTTAATCAAACTGGGACTTTTCTTGGAGCAATCAAATAACTCATCCAAAAGTTCAAAGGTTATTCGAATGTGCTTACCTTTGACGAATAGTGTGCCTCCATCTTCAGATTGAAGGCAAGTGTAGAACACCTTCACCAAATGAGGGTAGCTAGGTTCAAAAACTGTGCATAATCATGTCCACTTCATCCTTTGAAGGGCTTCAACAATACTGACCATTCCATGCTTTTCCAAATCTGCCAAATCAACAGCCGTATTGCCGCAAGTCTTGATCTTGACGGCCTGATACCTCTAAAGTTGCTCTGTCGTGAAAAACTTAGCACTGTAGCCACCCAATCTGTTGGAACTTCCTGATGCGGCCATGGAAATCAAGGAAGGAAGATTCTTTGTGCTCGCAGGAGGTAGGTGAGCAAAACTCCTCAAGAAATTTGAGCGGGAAGGATCAAGGATTACAAAGATGAGAGGAGGGTTCTTCCGGACTCGTGAAACCAAGGGAGGGTTTCGCAGAGCTCAGAGTCGAAAGGGCACGAAGAGAGAGAGAATCGATGGGGAATGAGTTGCAATAAAAAAATGGACATTAGGAGTATTAATGGCACAAAACGACAAAAAGGTGTTTCGCTTTCAGAATGGCTCATACATTGAGAGAATTTATTACTAATGGAGGCATATCGAATAAAATGTAGAATAGAATAAAATCAATGTTTATTACAGAGAAGAGCAATTTCTTTTACTCTGAAATAAATTGATGTATTTCAGTTATATGTAGATAAATCCTTTACAAATTGCACATGCCCAATTGCCATTTGAGAGAGGTGAATCTCTCTTCAGGTAAGACTTTTGTAAAGATGTCTACTAACTGATTTAAAGTATCTATAAAAGAAATATTAATATTTTCATTTGCTACATGTTCTCTAATGAAATGATACCTAACCTCAATATGTTTGGTCCTCGAGTGCTGCACAAAATTTTTAGTGAGATTAATAGCACTTGTGTTGTCACATAGTAGTGGAATTGTTTTGATATGTAGTTCATAATTTTAAAGTTGTTGTTTGATCCAAAGAAGTTGAGTGCAACAGCTCCCAGTAGCCACATATTTGGCTTCAGCAGTTGATAGGGCTACTGAGTTTTGTTTCTTTGAAGACCATGAGATCAAACATCCTGCAAGAAATTGACAACAGCCACTAGTGCTTTTTCTATCCACTTTACATCTAGCATAGTTAGCAACTGAGTATCCAATTGGATTGATCTTACAAGTTTTAGGATACCATAAACCTAAATTATGAGTATGAGCTAAATATCTGAAAATCTTTTTTACTGAAATCAAGTGAGATTCCTTGGGATCAGATTGATACCTAGCACACATGCATACACTAAATAAAATATCAGGTCTGCTAGCAGTCAAGTAAAGCAATGAACCAATCATACCTCTATAAAGTTTTTGGTCCACCTTCTTACCTTCTAGATCACTATCCAACCTTGTTGATGTGCTCATTGGAGTGGATAAGGGCTTTGCATTGTCAAATCCAAATTTTTTTTAATAGTTCCTTGGTGTATTTAATTTGACTAATGTGAGTCCCTTCTTTGCCTTGTTTGATTTGTAGTCCAAGAAAGTAGTTGAGCTCCCCCATCATGCTCATCTCAAATTCTCCCTGCATTAACTTTTCAAAGTACTTGCACAGAGATTCATCAGTAGATCCAAAATGATGTCATCAACATAAATTTGTACAATTAATATATCAATAGTACAAGATTTAATAAATAGAGTGTTGTCAACTTTGCCTCTAATGAAATCATAATTTAACAAAAAGGCACTAAGTCTTTCATACCAAGCTCTAGGTGCTTGTTTCATATCATATAATATTTTATGCAACTTAAAAACATGATTAGGATATTCTAAGTCATTGAAACTAGGAGGTTGTTCTACATAGACCTCCTCTTTTATAAACCATTAAAAACAGTTGATTTTACATCCATTTGAAAAAATTTTAAATATAATGCCGATGCATATGCTAGTAAAATCTGAATACTCTCAAGTCTAGAAACTGATGCATAGGTTTTATCAAAATCTATGTCTTCCATTTGGGAATAGCCTTGAGCAACTAATCTAGCATTATTTCTAATAATAACACTAGCTTCATCCAACTTGTTCCTGAACACCCATTTAGTGCCAATCATAGGATGATCTGATGGTCTAGGAACAAGGGACCAGACTTGGTTTCTTTTGAACTGGTTTAGTGTTAAGTGTAGAATGATTATCTAGAGGGGGGGGGGGTGAATAGAGAATCTTCAAAATTATATGCCAATTTGGAAAATAGGATCAGTGAAATTTGAAAACAGATTACGAGAATGACTCACAACACAGAGAAACACAAACCATATAAGAGAGAGCAGAATTTTTAAGGTGGTTCGGCTCCAATGAGGAGACCTACGTCCACCCCTTACCAAATCAGTGAGGCTCCACTACGAGGACAACTGTGTGAGACTCTCATACAACTGCTGATTCACAGATTCCACAAATCCGCTGACTCACAGCTTGAACAACCCGCTGATTCACAACTTCAAAACTTATGATCCACTCACAACAAGTGAAGGATCAACTTAGTCTACTTCACAAAGAAGCAGATGGCTAACCAAAGTCAAATTTGAAGAAATTGAAAAGTATTGAAGTAGACAAATGTCTGAAGAAGTTTAGAGGTGAACAAACTCTTAGCACAAAAGCTAGTTCTGATTCGAGAACTCTCTATCTTCAATTCAAACTTCTCCTCAGACGAATTCTTCTTCTGATTGCAGCACAAGGATTGCACGTCTCTGAGTTGAAGAAGAATTCTGATCCTCTGTTCTCAGTGTTCAGCAACAATTCTTCGAAGTCGCAAATTGGCTTGATCCAGCAACACCTTCGTTCAATTTGATGCAATACTAGAGTCGCCTATTCTTCCTGAACACAGATATCTGCCCTCTTCTATTCTTCGTGCTCTCCGATCTCCCTTTTTCAAAACTGTGTACGATTACTTTTTCAACTGGGATGGTTCACCTCTTTTTATCTGAACCCTGGAATCTTCTGCAGTGGGCCCCTCAATAGATTCCCAAAAGTTGGAAGAATCTTTTTGCCGCCAAAGGATGGCATCTTCCAGAAACAAGTGACGTGTACCCGAAGTTCTAACGAACGGGCCTAGGGACACGTGCCCAATAATAATGCGCTAGCGAATGCTCTATTAAAAGATTCTAAGTATTGAAGTGTCGACGCATCCATAATGCAATGTCGACACACACATACCTAAAGAACAACATGCGATCCGGAATTATACCTATTAGAGTTGACTATTAATCCTTTTCAGAGTCAACCTGTCAGACATGTAGAGTCGACCTCATTTGGAAAGGACCTCATCGACACTTTTCCTTAAGAGACTGGCTGAAAGCCTGAATAGCGTTGACCTTATCCATATTTGGTGTCGACCTTTTCTGATTGCTTCACTTCAGAACAGCACAAGAAAGCCTCTAGTGTCGACCTTATTCTTGAGTAGTGTCGACCTTAAAGGAAGTACTGAATTCTTCACTTGATTCAAATGAGTTACTCCTGTGAAACAAATGCCAAGTGTCAGATATTTATGGCTTTTTACTTAATTTATGACATCATCAAAACTAGGGACACAACAATCTCCCCTTTTTTGATGATGACAACATTTAATCATAGAAGTTTGGACTTTTAAATGTGTTCATAACACAAGAAACATTAGTCCACTCAACCATTCACAAATGTAAACAAGCCATCCACACATGTAAAAGCACAATCACACAGATCCGTTGCAATTTGAGCATACTTTGATGATTTCATTCCACATAACAAGGATTTTACAAAGATCACCAACCATCAAAGTGCAAAAACAAGTAACATAGTTATATCCAACTATAAACCTTCAAAACATCCATTAAACATCCATCAAACATCTATGACCAATCTCTCCCCCTTTGACATAATCAAAAAGAAGGAATCATTGAGAAGTTGGAGGTGGCTGAGGTGGAAACAGCTTGTTCTCAATTGGGGACAGTCTGAAATGGATATCACTGTAATGGTCCCGAAGAAAATAATCAATTGAATTGAACTTCAGAGACAGAAACTCTTTCAATTTCTCAAACTGATTGTCAAGAATCACTGGCATGTTATCAATTCCATGGGGCATGGTGGGTGCAATTTCTTAAGAGGTAGCCTGATTGCTGTCTGTGGAATCATTAGTGTCATGCAACTTCCAAACTTGATTGAATTCATCTCTCACTTGTTGGAGTTTATGAGAGATATCTTCATGGTAACCCCGTAAAATAGTCATCTTTTGAGAGAGTTGTTAAATAGTTTGGATGATACCAAGAATATCATTTAGCTTATCAACCCCTTGCTGTAGAGCTTCTTCAATAGACTGGACTTTGTCGAAAATCACAGCTTGAGTATAAGATGCTTTATTGAACACATACCCTATGGTCTAAACCAGCTGATCAAATCTGACTGCTGTAAACCTGTGGATTTGTTCTTGCCTATCAACATTTTTAGTGAGCCTCCTTTCAATAGATTCCAGTCTGCTGTCAAATTCCAAGGCTTGCTGATCAACTTTTGTGTGCAATAGAGCAAGAGAGTTGTTGACTGCTGAGAATTGATCTTGGAAGAAGTTGAGAAACTCAGATGGAATTTGAACTCCTGCTGAGGATGAAGAAGGAATATCATGCACAGATGGTGAATGTCCAGAAGGAGGAAGATGAGGAGGTGAGATGTGAGGAGGATCTGATCCTAAAACATCAGCTGAAGGGATATGAATAGGAGAGGGAATAGGTAGATTCTCTTCCAAATGAATATCCTCATGGACAACATCCCTTTGAATTCTCTGCACTTCTTCATCTTGCTGTGGCTGGTCCATACCCAATTCCTCATCAACATTTTCCGAGGGTGCCAAATTAAGCTTCATAAATTTCTCAATATGAGCCAAGTCATATGTGTGAAACTTGGCTATTTTCTGAACTTTGGTAGCACCCAAGGGAATGTCCAACTGCTGAAAGATTGTGGACAAGTGAGCTGCATAAGGCAAACTCTTTCTCAACTCAAGCCTGGTTACCTCATGAAGCAGTTGACAGATGATTGTAACTAGGTTGACTTTTTCTCTCTTGATCATGCAAAACATTAGAAATCTCTGCAAACTAGTGACTCTTTGTCTCCCTCCTCCTTGAGGAGTTAGAATTGTAGTTCATCAATGATGCAACAGTCGATTTACAGGAGGAGATCTGTTTGCATTTAGTGTTGAAACCTTTGTCTGATTAAAATCGTTTACATCACTTGGCAGACCAGTTAAAACTGAATACGCTTCATGTGCACATAACTGAAAATTTCGAGGATTATGACCTTCATTTGGTATGTCCAGCAACTGACTCACAATGGCATTTGTGAGTATAATATGAACTCCCCTTACACTTGACTCTAGAGAATGCTTCTTACTAATCAAATTTCTATAAAATTCTTGGACCAAAATAGGATAATATATCCTATGCTCACTTATGAAGCTTGTCTAGCCCTGGAATTGTAGCATACCTAGAAGTTCTGGAAAAAGTAGTGATCATACCTTCATCTTGAACTTTGATGATTCTGGGATGCAGGATGGGCTTGTTCCCAGTTATCATTCTTTTCACTTTTGAAGAGGGAAACTTTGACTCTTCATCATCAGACTTATCATCTCCGGATTCTGATTCTTCTTCTTGATCAGAGTTCTGTACTGGCACCTCAAAACTAGCTTCCTTGTCAAGTTCCTCTTGATCTTCAGCAGTGTCCTAAATTGCAACCTCATCACTGTTGTTCTTGTCTTCTCCATCACTTTGAGCACTCACATTGTCATCCTCAACTAGTAACTGCTCATCGTTGACTTCTTCAGACTGCTCTGCTTCACTAACACTGGGGTTTTGAGATTGAGATGACTGCTGCTCTTGAACTTTCTGTTCTCTAGAACCATTATTGGAACCCTGGGAATTAGGGCTTCTGTCAGGAGACTTTTGCGAAATAACATTCTGAGAACTTTGCTGGCTGGCCTCATCTTCATATGAACTGCTCAAATCAACGAACTCCTGCTTCTTCTTGCCCTTGAAAAAGTTCTTTTCTTTTGCAGTGCGGGGATGTGAAAACCTCTGTCTTGAAAAGGATGGGACTGCGGGCTTCTCCTCTTGAACTTCAATCCCTTTTGTAGGATCATTGCGCGCCTTTGTGCGCCGTTCTGGTACTGAAGGTTCAAGCTCTTTCCTCTTTCCTCCATGACGGGGTTGCATCTTCGGAGCCATAAGCAAATGGACAGAGTATCAGAGAAGGAAGAGGTTGTAGTTGTAGAAGGAGGGTTTTTAGAGAAGATTTGAGAGTGATGACGGAAAAATGTTCAAAACAGCTTTTGGAGACAAGTTTATCGAAGAGACGTGATGCTTGATGCGTCGACCTGCCCTAGGAAATACAGAGAGCCTACAGAATAATGAAACATATCATGTTCCAACGACAAGGTACATAATAGCGTCGACTCTAATGTGAAGAGTGTTGACTCTCATGAATTTAGATCAAGGCAGAACTTAAAAAAATTGAAAATTGGAGCAATTCACCATGATACTCTAAACTTCCAGAAAAATATTGAGAAAGTTAACAACGTTTATACTTCTTTTTCTCCTCTTTTCTTTATTAGTGAGATTAATGGTTTGAAAATTATAAAAAATAATTTAATCATTAAAAATAATGAAATATTCATAAGAGTGAACAACATACGAGGAAATAACCCTTCAAATAGAGAAATTGCAACATTATGCAACCACTTACTCAAGACATGTAAAAAGGTGATCTTGGAAAGATAACAAGACAAACCAAGATACATTGAATTGAAAATTTCTAGCTTGAATTTTTTAGAACTTTTTGAATATTTTCATCAATTTTTTTTAATTGGAACAAATGAACAATCTGATTTCCCTTTCTTTTTCATGCAAGAACCCATGTTTTTCACACATCAGAGCTCCTGATTACTTGAATAGGATAATCTTCTTGTTTCAGGGAAAGTGTGCATCTTTTCATGTGAGGATACATGTTGATTAGACACCAGAATCCCTAGTTACTCAGACTGCACAAGCAAGATTTTTAATGACCTTGAACAGAATTAACTAGCTCATCATGACATACAATGAATCTACTGATTTTACCAGAGATTTGCAGTTTCTCAGAGCATAGTCATTGTTCTGCCATTTGGAAGACTTTAAATGTCAAAGGTTTATTAGAAACTTTCTGAAACAGGAAGATGTTTCAAAACAACGTATCTCAGATGCTCTGAAAATCTGACCAGAGAAACCAAGTTACATGAAAATTTTCTGAGTTTAATAAAAGGCAATTCTTACTTGATGAATTACTTTCTGCACTGTTATTTAACCTTTTGAACTTTTCAGAGCCTTTTAAAGGTTAAACTAGACATTGATAATTCGCAAACCACAATCTTTCATTTTCAGAAACAGAGGAGTTTAAAACAAATATAATTAAATTTGACTCCCCCTGAGACTTTGCCTAAAAATTCAGATTTTCACAATGAAATTACTCCCCTTCAAGAATTGACTTTTTGAAACAAGAAGGAAGGAAAATAAAAACTCCCCCTCAACAATTGCATATAAGACCCTTGGTACTTGGCGGAGACATATACTCACGCATGATGAAAGATTCCGGACAAGCTTAACTTGCCCTTCTTCAAGTCACCATTTGATATACCAAAAGGGTAATGCAATGTGTGAATCAAGAGTTTATTTGTTGAAACAGGAAGATTTTTATTTACAAAAAGGAAGTGAAGATATATAGATTGAAAAGAGTGGCAAAGAGTTTGGAGTAAGAAGAATAGTGTCGACTCTCTTGCCAAAAGAGTAGTAAGTCTGAACAGTCAACACAGAAAGACTAAGAGGTTTCTTTTTCACAAACTACACAAGAACTGAGCACATTCCATCCAACTCATTTGACCAACTGAACCACTGAGCATAAGCTTTCAACCAACCTTCATCCCAAAATTTTGACAGAAATCTTCAAGAGGATTTATCAACTCGCAGCAAGAATTTTGTTACACCACAAACAATCATATAAGCAAACATTCACATCAATTTTCAAAACAATCAATCATGAATCAAGCAAGCAAAGACCATGTTCTCTCCTTAAATAAAAATATCTTTCATTGCATAAAGGTTTAGTGAAGATATCGGCAATTTGCTTTGAAGTCTCAATAAAGTGCAATTCGAACGAATTTTTGCTCACTTCATCTCTTAAAAAATGATGTCTGATTTCTATGTGCTTTGTCCTAGAGTGCTGGATTGGATTTTTAGCCAAACTAATTGCACTTGTGTTATCACACAAAATTGGGACACATCTAAGATCTACTTGGTAGTCTTGGAGTTGATGTTTAATACAAAGCACTTGGGTGCCACAACTCCCTGCAGCAACATATTCTGCTTCTGCAGTAGAGTGAGCAACCGAGTGTTGTTTCTTGGAAGCCCAAGAGACTAAACACCCTCCCAAAAATTGGCAATAGCCACTAGTACTCTTTCTGTCCAACTTACATCCAGCATAATCTGCACCTGAGTAAGATATCATGTTAAACTCACTAACAATCCCAGCTCATGAGTTCTTGCATGATATTTGAAAATTCTTTTTGCAGCACTCATGTGGGATTCTCTAGGACTAGGCTGAAACTTAGCACACATGCACACTGAGATTTGAATGTCTAGTCTAGATGCTATTAAATAAAGCAAGGATCCGATCATACCTCTGTAAATTTTTGAATCTACAAGGTTACCTTTCAGATCAGCATCCAAACTTACAGTGGTGCTCATTGGAGTAGCCATGGCTTTGGTATTCTCCATCTTGTATTTTTTCAGCAAATCATGAATGTATTTTGTCCCTTCCTTTGTTTGAACAATCTGCAATCCAAGAAAGAATTTCAGTTCTCCCATTAGACTCATTTCGAATTCATTTGTCATCAATTCAGCAAATTCCTTACACAATGAGGATTTTGTTGATCCAAATATAATGTCATCAACATAAATTTGGACCAACAAGATATCCTTTCCTTGAACTTTTGTAAAGAGTGTTTGATCAACATTACCTCTTGTATACCCTTTACCTGTAAGGAATGAGCTCAACTGATCATACCATGCCCAAGGAGCTTGCTTTAGGCCATACAGAGCTTTGTCCAATTTAAACACATGATTAGGAAGGTTAGTACATTCAAAACCAAGAGGTTGTTCAACATAAACTTCCTCCTTAATCAGTCCATTAAAAAATGCACTCTCAACATCCATTTGTTGCAGTTTAATGCCATTAGCACATGCAAAAGAAAGTAAAATTCGAATTGCTTCAAGTCTAGCTACTGGAGCAAAAGACTCTTCAAAATCAATTCCAAATTCCTGATTATAGCCTTTTGCTACAAGCCTAGCCTTGTTTCTAATTACCTTTCCTTCTTTACTGGTTTTGTTTCTAAAAACCCATTTAGTTCTAATGACTCCTTGAGAAGAAGGTCTTTGAACCAAATGCCAAACCCTATTCCTTTCAAACTGATTTAACTCTTCTTGCATAGCATTAATCCAGGAAACATCTTTTAGGGCATAATCAATGTTCTTAGGTTCATCTTGTGAGACAAGAGCCATTTGATCAAGTTCAGAAATAGCCTTGAAATGAGATCTAGTCCTAGGAGGGTCAAGTAAATTACCAATGATACTTTCTTGAGGATGATCTCTTAGCATTCTTATATTCAGCTGATCTCTTTCTCTGTCTGCATTTACTGGCTCCTGTACATCACAGCCATCTGAAATTTTCTTTATTGCTGATTCCTTTTCTTCTTGGTCTTTAGCGTCCTCTCCTTCCAGAAACTCTCCATCTTCTTTTTCTCTGCATAAATCAGCATCAAATTCATCAAATGTGATATGAGGGGATTTTTCAACAATTTGATCTTTTACATTAAAGACTCTATAAGCTCTTGAATGATCGGAATAGCCAAGAAAGATCCCCAAATCACTCTTAGGCTCAAATTTATCCAAGTCATGTTTATTATTGATCAAAATAAAACATTTAGCACCAAACACCTTAAAGTGAACAATAGAAGGTTTCTTACCTTTCAGTAATTCATAAGGAGTCTTTTTGCTAAGAGGCCTTACCATTGCACGATTTATGATGTAACAAGAGGTGTTTACTGCCCCTGCCTAGAATTTTCTTGGCAGTCCACTCTCAACCAGCATTGTTCTTGCCATTTCCACAAGAGTTCGATTTCTTCTTTCTACAACTCCGTTCTGTTCAGGAGTTCTTGGTGATGAAAACTTGTGGGAAATCCCTTCTTCCCTGCAAAGACTTTCAAAGTCAGTGTTTTCAAATTCACCACCATGATCAGACATGATTGAAATTATTTTAAACTTTCCTTCCTGAACAATTTTCTTATGAAACTCATGAAATTCTATGAAAGCATCACTCTTGTGTGCAAGAAAGAAAACCCAAGTAAATCTGGAAAAGTCATCAACAAGAACATACCCAAACCTTTTTCCATTTATATTGTTTGTCCTTGTGGGTCCGAACAGATCCATGTGGATGAGCTCATAAGGTTTAGAGGACTGACTTTCATATCTACTTTTAAAAGATTTTCTTGTTTGCTTACCTTGTGTGCATGCTTCACATATTTTCAGATTTTGTTTGAAGGAAATTTTAGGTAAGCCTATAACCATGTTAAATTTTACCAACTTGTGTAGCATGTTGTAGCTAGCATGACCTACTCTACAATGCCATAAGCAAGCAAGATCACTTTTATGGGCAGTCAAGCATAAGTTGGTGTTTTTAGGTTCATCAAGATCGACCATGTATACATTATTTATTCTTTTTCCAGAGAATTTCACACATTCCAAATTTTGTTCAAAAATAGTACAACCAAGAGAGTCAAAGATTACCTTGTGACCCTTGTCACACAATTGGCTTATACTCAGAAGACTGTACTCTAATCCTTCCACCAGAAGAGCACCATCAATTGAGTTGGAAGGATTTATGCCTACCTTACATGAACCAACAATCTTACCTTTGTTATTTCCTCCAAAAGTTACATGCCCAGCCTTCTTTTCAGACAAAAGACAAAATTTGTCCTTATCTCCAGTCATATGTCTTGAATAGCCACTATCTAGGTACCACATGTTGTTCTTGGCTGTAAGACATACTGATGATTCGCTTATCCCCATGTAATTTAAATGAATTACATATCTATTTTGGTGATTAACAAAACTTATATATAGTTTAATCTAACAAGATTTCTATGAGATTTAAGCACAGGAAGCAAATCAACGAAATACAAGCAAAATCAGTGAGTATTTATCACCCTGTAGCATTTACAGTTCAAAGCATAAAATTTTCTAAGTACACATCGACTTTCTAGTTGTTATAATGATTTCCTTAGAATCATAACAATTTCCACATTCACATCGATTTCTGGTTCTATAACGATTTCATAAGTCATCACTATTCTATTGAAGTCTATTTTATAACGATTCACTAAGTGATCGCATCGATTTCGATCTTAGAACGATTCGCTAAGTGATCGCATCGATTTCGATCTCAGAACGATTCTCTAAGTGTTCGCATCGATTTCGATCTCAGAACGATTCACTAAGTGATCGCATCGATTTCGATCTTATAACGATTTGATAAGTAAGAACAACGATTTGCTCTCACAATGACTTGGTTCATAATGATTTGGTCGTCGCAACGATTTGATAAGTGAGAACAACGATTTGCTCTCACAACGACTTGGTTCATAACGATTTGGTCGTCGCAACGATTTGATAAGTGAGAACAACGATTTGCTCTCACAACGACTTGGTTCATAACGATTTGGTCGTCGCAACGATTTGATAAGTGAGAACAACGATTTACTCTCACAATGACTTGGTTCATAACGATTTGGTTGTTGCATCGATTTCGTAAGTAAGCATAACGATTTGCTCTCATAACAATTTGATAAGTCAGTATAACGATTTCAATCTCACAATGATTTCGTAAGTAAGCATAACGATTTGCTCTCATAACGATTCGATAAGTGAGTATAACGATTTCAATCTTACAACGATTTAGTAAGTAAGCATAACGATTTGCTCTCATAATGATTCGATAAGTGAGTATAACAATTTCAATCTCACAACGATTTCGTAAGTGAGCATAATGATTTGCTCATAACAATTTGCTTTGCTCATAACGATTTGCTTATAACGATTTGCTCATAACGATTTGGTTATAATGATTTGCTTATAGTATTATAACGACTTGGTTATAACAATTTGCTCACAATGATTCCTTTACAAATAAGCAACAATTCAATGACTCACTAGCACAACGATTATATAAGTCATGTTCACATCGATTTCATAAGTTATAACGACTTGATATTCAAATATCTTAATAAGTCAAAGTCGTCCCGCGTATTTCTCTTTTATCCATGCATTAATTATAACCATACGTCTCCTTGCACAATGCATGTTCAGATATCTTCTATTCCTATGCGTCTACGTGAAATATCTTTTGGAAAGACAGAATGGAATTTCTATTTTGATGTATTCTCACTCTAACGTTGACTGACAGCAAGAGACAGCTTAGTTGTCTACGTTTTTACATTTAATATGTGCAGGTCTCTGACAGCACATCTCAATACAACGTTGGACAAATGGAAGAGAAAAGGACATCGAGGAAGATCTTCTCTTTGCATGGTACGTAAAGATCTATTGAAGGCCATACAGTCTAACGTACACCAGCACTTAGAGACAACGGACACTCCAACATATACTTTTCAAAAGAAGATATAAATTCAAGTCTTCAGGTTCTTCAAAAGACAACTTTTGAACAAGAGAACAACTTATCTACGCTCAAGAGCTTCCTCTAGAGAATTTGCAAGCGTGAGAAAGAGCTGTAGTTTTTCACTCCATTGCTGTTGTAGCTCTTAGCTCTCCGTATCCTTGTTGTAAAACCTTTGAGAGAGCTTCTGTATTCTGAGATATCTTTTCCTTGTAGATCTTTGTCTCTCAGTCTTGGCTTCAGATCAAGCACTGTTCTATAAGTTTGGTCTAGGGGCTTTTCACCCTTTTTACACACCTTTGTGTATTTCCTCTTCTGGGCTGAAGAGAAGATTTGTTGGATACAGGTGGTGTTTTTCCCTTCGTGTGAAGGAAGACCTGGGGGTTCCAGGGTGTTATTCCCTTCGTGTGAAGGAAGACCAGCTGGGGTGTTGGGTGTTGTAGCGTCCTTAAGGGGGACTGTACCCTTGTTAGTGAAATCTTGAGTTGTTGCTCAAGGACTGGACGTAGGACTCCTGTGGAGAGGAGATCTGAACCAGGATATATCCTTGTGTAGTGTGATTGATTGCTTTGTGTTGTTATTTACTTTCACTAACTCTAACAGCCATCGAAGTGTGTCTTGTGTGAACGTTTTTGTGAACAGGTTTAGGTTATTCAAGAATTTAAGAATCCCATTCACCCCCCCCCCCCCCCGGGCTTGCTAGCTGGGCAAAAAGTGGCATCAGAGCTAGTTTCTTCGATAAAGAAGATCCAACGATCTGAAGAGAAAAGATCAAATGGCAGCCCAAGGTCACTTCGAAGGTCAGTCAGTCAACAGGCCACCGTTGTTTGATGGTGAAGACTACACTTATTGGAAAACAAGAATGGAGTTCTTCCTTCAAGGACTCGATTATCAGATTTGGTCCATTGTAGAAGAAGGAGATCTCTTAGTAACAAACGAAAAGGACAAATGGACCGAAGACGACAAGAAGAAAATTTCTCTCAACTGCAAAGCCAAGAGCATATTATGTTGTGCTCTCAGTAAGACGGAATTCAACAGAATCTTTGCCTGAAAATCCGCAATGGAGATGTGGGAGAAGTTGAGAATCACCTACGAAGGCACAAATAAAGTAAAAGAAACCAAAATAGATATTCTGGTGACACAGTATGAAAGGTTTTAGATGCAGCCAGGAGAGTCAATAACCCAAATGTTCAGCAGATTTACAGATATCACAAATGGGTTAGCTAGTCTTGGAAAGACCTATGAAATGGGTGATATGGTAAGGAAAATTTTGAGATCTTTACCATCATCTTGGACTCCCAAAGTAACAACGATAGAAGAGGCAAATGACTTGAAGAGGATGTCATTGGAGAAACTCATTGGGTCCCTAATGGCCCATGAGATCAACATGGAGAGACTAGGAGAGTCGTCAAGTAGAAGAAAACAATCAAATGCTCTCAAGGCTGAAGACGATGTATCAGAAGAATCCTCAGATGAAAGTGAAAGCAATGAAGGTAGCGATGAGGAAGAAACAATGTTATCCAGAAGGTTACAACGTATTCTAGCCAAGAAAAAGAAATACCAGTCAGGAAGAAGATATTTTAAGAAAAACAAAGAATTCAAGAAGCCAGAAAGCAAAGACTCCAAGAAAGTTGAACCAATTTGCTATGAATGCAAGAAGCCCAGACATATCAAGGCTGAATGTCCGAAACTGAAGAAAAATGAGTTCAGAAAGAAGGAAGGTTCCAAGAAATTCAAAAAGTATAAGAAGAAAGCCATGGCAGCAGCTTGGGACAACAGCAGCGACTCAAACAGTGAGTCGACTTCAAGTGAAGAAGAAGAAAGGGCCAACCTGGCCTTCATGGCCAATATTGATGATAAGGTAACATCAGACTCATCCTTTTCTTCATGCAACGAATCTGATTCTGACAATTTAGAAGAAGCCTTTAATGAGTTGTATTGTAAATATAAAGAAGTATGTAAAACACTAAAAGTCAGTAAGAAAAAACTTGCATGTTTAGAAAATACAAATTCAGATCTAAAATCTAAAAATGAACAACTAGAAAAACAAATCATAGAACTAAAAAGAAGAAGTGAACTATTATGTGAAGACCTGAAAAACAAAAATGAACAAATAGCCAAACTAAATAACCAGGAAACTGAAAACAAATTAAAATAGGAAATTAACACTTTAACAACAGAAAACGAAAAATTATCTAGCACATTAAAAAAATTCACTAATGGCAAAACATCATTAATATTAAAAGATGCTAGACGGTCAGGTAAAAAGAAACATGGATTAGGTTATACTCCTCCCGATAATGAAGAAACTGTAGTGTACCCTAAAACATATCCAACTCCTAAATTTGTACCTGAATGAAGAAGAAAATGGATGATACTAACCAATCAGGACCCAAAAGAACTTGGGTACCTAAAGCTTAGTGTCTTCGTTGCAGGGAAACCCTTGAGCATCTAAATGGTATTTGGATAGCGGATGCTCAAGGCACATGTCTGGAAACAGAAAATTATTTTCTCATCTAGATGCTGAAGAAAGCACAGTCACTTATGGATATAATGGAAAAGGGACTGTAATTGGCAACGGATCAGTAGGCAGTAAAGGCAAGACAGTTATTGAAGATGTTCTGTGCGTCAAAGGACTGAAGCACAACCTTATCAGTATCAGCCAGCTGTGCGATAAAGGACATCAGATCAGATTTCAAGAGTATGAAGGATGGTGCAGTCATCTTTGAAGCTAACAGAGAAAAGAACATGTATGTACTTCATCTAGAAGACCTGAAAGATCAAGATGTTTGTCTGGCAGCAAACAAAGAGCAGTCAACTGATCTTTGGCACCGAAGACTAGGTCGTTGTAGCTTGTATGGCATGAGGAAGTTGATCAAGAGAAGCTTGGTAGAAGGACTACCCAAGGTCAGTGCAAAAATGAATGGTGTCTGTAGGCCGTGTGCAAAAGGGAAGCACACCAAGTCATCCTTCAAGTCAAAGACCGTGATAACAACCTCTAAGCTCTTAGAACTTCTACATATGGATTTATTTGGGCCAATGAGGACCACAAGCCTTGGAGGAAAGAATTTTGGATATGTTATTGTAGATGACTATTCCAGATTTACATGGGTATCCTTCTTGGAGCATAAGGATGATACATTTGACAGTTTTGTAAGTTTCAGTAAGAAGGTACAAAAGGACAAGAAGTATAGTATCATAAGTATTCGTTCAGATTATGGAGGAGAATTTCAAAATGAAAAATTTGCTAAGTTTTGTGATGATCAAGGAATAGAACATAACTTCGCAGCACTAAGGACACCACAACAAAATGGAGTTGCTGAGAGGAAGAATAAAACTCTATTGGACATGGCAAGGACAATGCTATCAAAATATGATTTGCCAAGATATTTTCGGGCCGAAGCAGTCGACACAGCATGTTACATCATCAACCGAGTTATGATCATGCCAATCCTGAAGAAGACTTCATATGAGCTATACAAAGAGAAGAAGCCGAAGATCAGTCATTTCAGGATATTTGGATGTCGATGTTTCATCCACAACAACGGCAAAAGAGACCTCGGTAAGTTAGATGCTAAATCAGATGGGGTATGCCTCTAAACCTAAAGGATATAGAGTATTTAATAAATGTACCTTGTTAATTGAACAATCAGTGCATATTATTTTTGATGAAACTAACCCTTCCTTGAAAGAGGAAGAAGATAGTGATATTGATGATGCAGAAAAATTGTCCAAGAAATTAAACATCAATTGAGGACAAGGAAGATCCACCTTTGGAAGACCTGCAACAAAAGGACAAATCTCATGATAATCTTCCAAAAGAATGGAGGTATAAGAAAGATCACCCTCTAGACAACATCATTGGTGATCCGTCAGTTGGGGTAAGAACTAGAGGTAATGTAATTCCTTGTGACTATCTAGCTTTTGTTTCACAAATAGAGCCTAAGACAGTCAATGAAGCTCTCACTGATGAATCTTGGATTTTAGCCATGCAAGATGAACTAAATCAGTTCAAGAGAAACCATGTGTGGTCACTTGTTCCTAGACCATCAGATCGTCCAGTGATTGGCACCAAATGGGTGTTCAGAAACAAATTGGATGAAGTTGGTGTGATCACAAGAAACAAGGCCAGATTGGTAGCTCAAGGCTATTCCCAAGAGGAAGGTATAGATTTCGATAAAACCTATGCACCAGTAGCTAGACTTGAGGCTATTAGAATCTTACTTGCATATGCATCTGCATTAGGTTTAAAACTATTTCAAATGGATGTTAAATTAGCTTTTCTAAATGGTTACATGAAGGAGGAAGTCTATGTAGAACAACCGCCAGGTTTTGATGATATCAATTTTCCAAATCACGTATTTAAATTGCATAAAGCTTTATATGGTTTGAAACAAGCACCAAGAGCATGGTACGAACGTTTAAGTGCATTTCTATTGAACCATGATTTTATTAGAGGTCAAGTAGATAGTACATTATTTGTTAAGTCTAAAGTCAAACATATATTGCTTGTACAAATTTATGTAGATGATATAATATTTGGATCTACTGATGAATCTCTTTACAAGTATTTTGAGAAGTTAATGTAGGGAGAATTTGAAATGAGCATGATGGGGGAGCTCAACTACTTCCTTGGATTGAAAATCAAACAAGGAAAAGAAGGATTACATATATGTCAATCCAAATATACCAAAGAGCTGCTAAAGAGATTTAGATTTGAAAGGGCCAAGCCACTGTCAACACCTATGAGCACATCAACAAGGTTAGACAGTGATAAAGATGGTAAGAAGGTAGATCAGAAACTTTATAGAGGTATGAAAGGCTCTTGGCTTTATTTGTTGGCAAGTAGACCTAATATATTATTTAGTGTATGCATGTGTGCTAGGTATCAGGCAGACCCTAGAGAGTCTCATTTAATTTCTGTCAAAAGAATTTTTAGATATTTAACTAGAACTCATGACTTAGGTCTGTGGTATCCAAAATCATGCGAAATTAATTTAGTAGGATACTCTGATGCTGATTACGCTGGATGCAAAATAGATAGAAAAAGCATCAGTGGTTGTTGTCAATTTCTTGCAGGATGTCTGATATCATGGTCTTCAAAGAAGCAAAATTCAGTAGCACTATCCACAGCTGAGTACGTGGCTGCTGGAAGCTGTTGTACACAACTATTGTGGATTAAGAAACAACTTGAGGATTATGGACTTCATATCAAGGAATTCCCCTGCTGTGCTGTTGAATCACAACTATTGTGGATTAAAACAACTTGAGGATTATGGACTTCATATCAAGACAATTCCCCTGCTGTGCGACAACACCAGTGCAATAAATCTAACCAAGAATCCAGTTCAGCATTCAAAGACTAAACACATTGAGGTTAGATATCATTTCATTCGTGATCATGTAGCAAATGGTAATATAGACATTTCCTTTATTGATACAAATAATCAGTTAGCAAACATCTTCACAAAGGCCTTACTTGAAGAGAGATTTACTTCTCTTAGAAGGGAATTAGGCATGTGCAATTTGTGAAAGACTTATCTGTAAATAACTGAAATATCAACATATTTCAGAATATCATTATTTTTTTCCCTCTGAAGTTAAGCAAATTTTCTTTTCGATTTCTGTCTCTTATTCCTTTAAGACGGTTTGCGTATTTTAAAGATCTTTATTCATCTCGAAATCATGTCTGTTTGTCGTTTTCCGCCTTTGTGGCGCCAGCTCCTCAAAAGTCGCTTTATCTTTATTCTATATATCCGAAATCTGTGTTGCAATGATTCACGTCCCGCGTCATCTCTTTCGACTTGCCTGAGACGATAACCCTATCGACTCCGGCATCGACTTCGTGTGATTTCAAAGCTCTCAACCTTTCCCGCGATAAATCACTTGAGGTATTTTGCTCTAATCTTCATTCCAATCTCCAGAACCTTTCCCCATTCAAAACCATGGCCGTTTCTGGAATTTCTGGCACTGTTGGGGGCTATGGAGCTACGTTCCTCACAACTGAGCAGCAGGAAAGATTTGCTACTGTAAAGACCAAGCTGTGCGAGCACAAGGCAGTGGATATGGTAGATTTGGAGAAGAATGGAATGCACAACATCGTCGCAGCTTTGGAAAGATTGAAATGGATGAAGATTGCTACCCTATCAGAAGTAAGTTATCTAGACCTTGTAAAGGCATTTTATGTTTGTTTGAAGTCTGAGGAGGACAGGATCTTGACTTCCATGGTCAAGGGAACCCAGATTAGGGTCACATATGATTTATTGGAATCATTATTTGGTGTGACTACCTCCGGTCACAGTGGAGTTCACACCGTCGATGTTCAGGCGAAGGGGTTAGGGGTTGTTGATCCCGAATACAAGCTAAAATATGGGAAAATAGATGTTAATCAGTTGAATGCCTTCAATCAACTTTTGCACTTTATAGTTTGTCAAATTTTGGTCCCGAGGAGTGCCACCTCTACATGCACCAAGGCGGACTCCGACCTGATGTTCTGGGCCATCCAGAACCAAAGTATCAACACGGCTGAAGTTATTATGGATAGGATGAAATTTGAAAGTGCTCAGTTATGGGACAAGAAGAGTAAGTTGCATGTGTCTCTACCCTATGCCCATCTGCTAACCAGGGTATTTCAGCACTATGGCATCAGTATGGTAGGAGCTGTTTTTGAGAAAATGGGCCAAGCTATCCGGTCTAGAAATCTGAAAAAGAGTGGATTCTCATTGATAACTGGTGTGTGGACCAAAACCTAAGTGGCTGAGGGTGAGGCCATCATTGGCGAAGCCCAAGAAGTCCAAGAAGAGGTAGGAGAAGCATCAGCGGCAGAAGAGTACTGCAGTTCAAGCTCATTAAGAACCAGCAGCAGAACTAGTACCTCGAGTTGAGCAAGAGCAGCAGCAGCGCCATCAGTAATCAGCAGCAGCAGGATCGAGGACATTCCCTCAGAGCACATTGAGCCGTTGGGTAAATTTCAAAGGTTGTCTCTCCCTCCTCCATAGTAGCCTTACTACTTCGAAATGGTCTGGACTCCATCCCCAGCACTCAGGGGGAGTCAATAACTATGGTGAAAATGTTCTAGAGGTGGTGGCATCAGGCCACATTGTAGATGTTATATTGGAAGAAGCTCCTAGTCAGGGGGAGCAAGATATTATTCATGAAGAAGCAACAGAATCACCATGGATACAGTGATGGAAGACGCTCCTATTGAGGGGAGCACTCTATTGAGAAGGATGCAGCAGCTCAGGGGGAGCACAATGCTAGTGTTCCCGTTGATGATCAGTTCAGAGAAGGCATTGTGGAAAGTGCCTCAGAAGAAGACAATGATGATGATATTGTGGAGCCCATTGCAAGGGCAAGAGTATTTAAAGGAAAAGAAGTGGTCCAAGATATTCACCTCCTTACCAAGAAGCCACACAGGAAGTCTAAGCAGAAGAGGTTAAAGATCAACATGAAGCCATTGTTGAACGTCTGGATGAGCAAGGGAAGATTCTTTGTTCTGTGCAGGTCAGATGTCGCCTCAATCTTTATCAGTCAGAGCTCATTTGCCCATAATCTAGGGGCACTGTTGTGACGGATCGGGGTACTTATGCCCATTAAGGCTCCATATCCAGATCTTCACAACTCACTGCTGGTGTACAAGTCTGACACAACGCCGCTGCAGCCAAACACTACGGCAAGCCCTGAAAAGAACTGTAGGGGGTGAGCCTCAACAAGTCACAGGCTCAGTAGGGACCACCTAAGACCCACAACAACTAAACAAAGAAACTCAACCTTAAAGGGTCTCACTGCCCACAATATAGCCAACCATTTCATACTCACAACAATTGAATTAAACTGCAATTAAATATAAACACATTAATTATTCACAACTTCGGAAAGTAAGAAGGAGCAACAGGACTAGCTCCACACCACTAGTCCGCTCACAGTAGTAACGCCTAGGCCTCAATCCTCACAGGCAAACCACAGTCACAACGATTTTTAAGTTATAAACCGCACCAGCAAAACACTGCAAGCTATAAGCTTCATAGGCGAGTTTCAGAACGTGGTAACCAAAAACTTGCCCTTTATACCCAAACCACAATAATCGAAAGCCACACACAGAATGGCAGGGTTGGCTACAACGGCCAATCCATCACACATGAAAACCATATACGAAGCTTTACCGGAGGACGGGTAAAGCACATTGAGTGAAGGTCACACCACACGCCCTTTGGAAACATAGTTTCAAGTCAACACCAGAACAGACTGTATATGACGTATCACCACGAACCATTACCCATACTGGTACAGGTACCTATCACCACAAGGTACCAACCCAGAAACCACAGTAAATCAATGTCGTAACAGGGCACACTATAGCGAGCTAAACCACATTTTGTGAGTCGCTCTCACCAACCATAACCCAAACCTGTGCCACCCACTTGGGCACACCACAAACCACAACCGCAGTCACAACTGTGCCAACACAGGGCACACCTCAAACGATTCAAATCTCGACTATGAGTCACAAACTCACGAGCCACAGCGAGTGGCAAAGCACGAGTCGAAAGGAACGATGCCACCCACACGGGAATGGACTACTGGCTGATCAGGCCAGTATCAACCCGACAACACAACACAAGAACAACCTCTCAATCTCGCAGTCATGGACACAAGGTCCAACTGCCGCTCCACGAAACACAGTCAAACAACTGTGGAGACCAACCAAACACCACACCTGCAGACACACAGCTGCAGGTCCATGCCTGGCACCTCTAGAGTCTCTCTGGCCGGAGCACCCTAAAGTGAGGCCACTGGAAAATAGGACTACTCTTGGGCCAGTGTCGACTACTGGTGTCCGTACCCCCAACTACGAGCACGCTACAAGCGACAAAAGAACAAACTCTGGGAAGTCGCTGTCCCCTTGCGTCTTTCCTCAGCCGGACGTACAACTCAAACACAGGAGTGAGGGTGTCCATGAAGACGACACAGACCTCAACGGTACATACTGTACCGGGACAACCCCCGAGCACAAAAAACACACGTGCCTGGCTCACAAAGAACCTGGGGTACCCGACTAGAGAGGCATTCCGAATAGGCGCCGGACCACCACACTCGCTAGCCAAACCACACACTTATACCGTATTACAAACCACGATACACGGGTGTGAGGAATAGCTTGTCCTGGTCACTCATGACCTACAAGCAGTCTACACAAATACATATAAACCATATTAATAATAACACCACGACCTGTCATCATCGTCTCCTAGAGACAGTGAAGGTCACACTAAACAACAGTACACAATATTCACATAATAACCATACTTAAACTTTACTAATCATTCATCCAGAAAATCTACAAAAGATCCTAAAGGATCGAGCTAGGTTCAGATGTGAACTCATCGCCACAATACCACGAACTAATCATAATAATTAAGATACAATAAGCACAATAATTACGATATGCCATGCACACACACAACCACACATGCACGACATCAAACCCGTAATATTTCACATAAATCTTGTGCCTAGGAATAGTGAATCCCACACACACACGTAAAGAACTAGTAAACTACATAGCCGGTAAGCTGGCCTCAAAAGCCCTGTGCTCTAGGAGCACCACAGTGTGTTAATGCACCGCTCAGTATCGATAACACATTGCATCGCAATACTTGCAACAAAATGCTGTGAAACACACTGTGCGGATACATGCTAGGTTGGCGGCAACATCGATTGCCATCCATAGGATATAGATGACAGTATTTCTTGCCGTCAACACTAAGTAAGCGGCCACCACCTGGCCGTTACTCAAATCAACGGCTAGAAACCTAGCCGTTAATCTTCCAACGAAGAACTCAGCGTCAACCGATGTTGACGTCGAGATCTTCAGTACTCAACCCCACACAGGACGCACAGAACGGCCCCAGGCCAATCACACGGGTAATCTAGCCCTATAACACAGAAAAACGAGGAAAACACTTCCCCTTACATCTGTATACTATAATCAAATCCGAAAAGCAAGATCCGACACTTGTATCGATCAAACCCCCAATCTCCCCGCATGGTAAACCTTTTCCCGAAACCACATTAACAAGCAGTCTATGCAAACAGAGCATGACAAATCAAACAGGAGAAATCAAGGGGTCCAGTCCCTACCTCTGAAACGCAAATAAACTCCTAAAGAACCTCAAATCGTGCTGAAACCCCAGGAGCTTCCCGCGAACACCGCCCTCCAATCCGTCATTCCCGCCTGATCTGCCGATGCTGCGCGCTATCACGGCCTTCCCACGTGCTCCCGTCGATCGCCAGAAGTAGTGAAGAGGCACAAGGTACAGGTGGGAAGAGGAGGGAGAAGGTGGGGAAAGAAGAAGGCTTGGGTTGCCTAAAAACACAGGCGCCTCAGTTAACGTCAACCTCTGCGCCGCTAACCAAACCGTCACAACTAGGCGTCCACATTGCTCGCCGCCAAGTTCATGCAATAGAACCCACTAGAACGAACGATAGACGTCCACATCGATGGACGCCAAGAACTTTAACGGCAACAACCTGCCGCCAACACATTAAACGACACACACCTGGATGCCAACCCACTGTTGATGTCTAGTGCACTGAACACCAACCAGATCCATAACCACCCGGTAAGGATCCAATAAGAAACGTTCATGCAATAGAACCCACTAGAACGAACGATAGACGTCCACATCGATGGACGCCAAGAACATGTAACGGCAACAACCTTGCCGCCAACACACATTAAACGACACACACCTGGATGCCAACCCACTGTTGATGTCTAGTGCACTGAACACCAACACAGATCCATAACCAACCTCGGTAAGGATCCAATAAGAAACACACAACACAAGTCGCACTGGTCAAGATTTTTATGAGGGCGCATTTACCATCTCATGCCCCTCCTTTGAGCATCTCCGGACCATCAGGGCCTGTAAATGCAGAGCAGTCTAGTGAAGAAGAGCGGCCATCAGGGCCATTATCTGAAGATCCCGCAGGGCCATCAGGGCCCAAAGTTTGTGAAGATGTGCACATGGAAATCCAGCTATTGCAGTAGTGTCTGGGCCACCAGGGCCAGCAGAGGATGCATCAGGGCCATCCGACAGGATTCAGTGGCTGCAAAAGCAGAAGAACCGGCTGTAGACCTAGAGCTCCCTGTTTCTTCTACTCTTCCAAACTCCAGCCCCTCCTTCTCCACCCACTATATCCACTACACCTCCAGCACCTACCACCTTCAAAAGACCTCGGTCTAGACCCATCTCTTCTCCTACACCTTTTCCTTCCCAATCCACTACATCTCCTACCTCCTCCACCATCATTTCCTCCATCTTCATCTTCTATTGAGGTTCCTCCAGCATCTTCATCAGCTGGAGCCTCTTCCTCTGGTCCGTCATCTTCAGAACCATCCGAACTTCCTCCAGTAGCATCTGGTACATTCTTTCATCCACCAACTCCTCCCTCCTTTATTTCTATCATTCCTAAGGGTGCCCAACTTGCACACACTAAGATCCAAGACATCAAGGATGAAATTGAAGTAGCAATACTTCGTTCAGTCCTGTCTGTTGGGACTCACATTCACAGGACAGGCTCTTCTGGCCCTGCTCCTAAGAAAAGGAGACTCACTTCTACTCATCCTATCTCCTCTGAACCTTGCTACCCACCTCTTTGGTTTTCACTTTCTGTAACTAATAAACACAAACCCCTTTATGAAGAATTTCTTCAGAAAGTTGCTTTTGCCCATTTTTGGTCTTCCATTCCAAAATCTTACAGACCATCTCACCACCATCCTTCCTTATACATTTCTCTCCAAGGCTCAACAGTCAAAAATTTTTCTCCATGACTGAAGCCAAAACAGAAGATCAGTGGGCTCGCGGCCACACAGTTCTCTACAATTAGTTTCTTCGAGCTCGTGCAGTCAGGTATCCACCCAGAGATTCTCCCCTCACTCTCTCTGAGTGGTTTCAGATTCAGCATAAGAACACTTGGGGGTGTTCGTTCAGAAAAAATCAAGTTTATCCGGCAATACCAGATGTACAACGACTCTGATATATCAACAATATTCCAAAAGTACAGCTGGGCCATTCCGACAAGCAATCCGTGCTCTCAGCTCCAGGGATGCTCATACCACCTCCATTCGAGTTGATTTTGCTACTTTGGAGATCTCTGATGTAGTGTTCCTACCCCCTCTTCACTCTTTGATCATGGACTCCTCAGTTGGAACACTCATCTTTGAGCGAGCCGCAAGGGTAATGGCCAGAATTTCAGTGCTAAAAGGTCGTTCCCTTTCTTTCACAGATTCGTTTTCAAGCAATATCATCAGGGCTACATCAAAGCTGATATTCTCGCCCCTATTTTATTCGAATGTGAGAGGCTTTCACCTTCTAATTGGGAGAAGCTATATCCTTTGTCAACTCAACAGCTTCGAGATCTTAATGCTTCTCAGGCCAAATCCA
Source organism: Colocasia esculenta (assembly GCA_014218235.1). Classification (NCBI taxonomy): domain Eukaryota; kingdom Viridiplantae; phylum Streptophyta; class Magnoliopsida; order Alismatales; family Araceae; genus Colocasia; species Colocasia esculenta. The sequence goes on along the minus strand of CM024759.1, from coordinate 1,788,345 downwards.
TTCAACCGTTGTTGTCTGTTGGTAATTTTTTAGATTCCAACTCTCTGCATCTTGTCCAGGATTCCTTTCTTAAATGGGAAGAACAGTACAAGATCTTTATTGCGTTAAAGAAGGAACTTCAGTAGCATCAGATTCACTACCCTTACAAGATAGATCAGTTCTTTTGCTTTGCTAGTTTTGGGTCCTTCACTTCTTATAAAATTTCCCTTGGCAGTGATGAGTATGGGACCTTCATAGAAGCTCAACGCCAACTTCATTTCAAGAGGATGGCTCCTACTATGGGACCTTCCTATCACATTGAGTTGGGTGCCTTTCAAGCTTATTTTGAAGAGCAGGAACGCCAAGCGATACCCTCTATTCGTCGCTTTGCATCTCTCTTGTCTCTTGCCTTCTATCTTACTGAAAACCCCAATGCTCAATAAAATTCCTCTTTGCTATTTTTTATCTTTTCTCTCTGTCTTTGTATCAGCCTTTGATCTTTTTGCTTAATGACAAAAAGGGGGAGAAATTTAGACATTCTGAATTACATTTCTCATTTTTATTTCCTCACTTTTACTTAGATTTATTTCAGAATGTCTATGCTTGTTGTTATGTTTTGTCATCACCAAAAAGGGGGAGATTGATGATTCACTTATCCCCATGTAATTTAAATGAATTACATATCTATTTTGGTGATTAACAAAACTCAGATATAGTTTAATCTAACAAGATTTCTATGAGATTTAAGCACAGGAAGCAAATCAAGGAAATACAAGCAAAATTAGTCAGTATTTATCACCCAGTAGCATTTACAGTTCAAAGCATAAAATTTTCTAAGTACACATCAACTTTCTAGTTGTTATAACGATTTCCTTAGAATCATAACGATTTCCTCATTCACATCAATTTTTGGTTCTATAATGATTTCATAAGTCATCGCTATTCTATTGAAGTCTATTTTATAACGATTCGCTAAGTGATCGCATCGATTTCGATCTCAGAACGATTCGCTAAGTGATCGCATCGATTTCGATCTCAGAATGATTCGCTAAGTGTTCGCATCGATTTCGATCTTAGAACGATTCACTAAGTGATCGCATTGATTTCGATCTCATAACGATTTGATAAGTAAGAACAACGATTTGCTCTCACAACGACTTGGTTCATAACGATTTGGTCGTCGCAACAATTTGATAAGTGAGAACAACGATTTGCTCTCACAACGACTTAGTTCATAATGATTTGGTCGTCGCAACGATTTGATAAGTGAGAACAACAATTTGCTCTCACAACGACTTGGTTCATAACGATTTGGTCGTCGCAACGATTTGATAAGTGAGAACAACGATTTGCTCTCACAACGACTTGTTCATAACGATTTGGTTGTTGCATCGATTTCGTAAGTAAGCATAACGATTTGCTCTCATAACGATTCGATATGTGAGTATAACGATTTCAATCTCACAATGATTTCGTATGTAAGCATAACGATTTGCTCTCATAACAATTCGATAAGTGAGTATAACGATTTCAATCTCACAACGATTTTGTAAGTAAGCATAACGATTTGCTCTCATAACGATTCGATAAGTGAGTATAACGATTTCAATCTCACAACGATTTCGTAAGTGAGCATAATGATTTGCTCATAACAATTTGCTTTGCTCATAACGATTTGCTTATAACGATTTGCTCATAACGATTTGCTTATAGTATTATAACGACTTGGTTATAATGATTTGCTCACAACGATTCGTTTACAAATAAGCAACGATTCAATGACTCACTCGCACAACGATTCTATAAGTCATATTCATATCGATTTCATGAGTTATAACGACTTGATATTCAAATATCTTAACAAGTCAAAGTCGTCCCACGTATTTCTCTTTTATCCATGAATTAATTATAACCGTACGTCTCTCTGCACAATGCATGTTCAGATATCTTCTATTCCTATGTGTCTACATGAAATATCTTTTGGAAAGACAAAATGGAATTTCTATTTTGATGTATTCTCACTCTAACGTTGAATGACAGCAAGAGACAACTTAGCTGTCTACGTTTTTGCATTTAATATGTGTAGGTCTCTGACAGCACATCTCAATAGAACGTTGGACAAATGGAAGAGAAAAGGACATCGAGGAAGATCTTCTCTTTGCATGGTACGTAAAGATCTGTTGAAGACCATACAGTCTTACGTACACCAGCACTTAGAGACAACGGACACTCCAACGTATACTTTTCAAAAGAAGATATAAATTCAAGTCTTCAGGTTCTTCAGAAGACAACTTTTGAACAAGAGAACAACTTATCTACGCTCAAGAGCTTCCTCTAGAGAATTTGCAAGCGTGAGAAAGAGCTGTAGTTTTTCACTCCATTGTTGTTGTAGCTCTTAGCTCTCAGTATCCTTGTTGTAAAACCTTTGAGAGAGCTTCTGTATTCTGAGAGATCTTTTCCTTGTAGATCTTTGTCTCTCAGTCTTGGCTTCAGATCAAGCACTGTTCTATAAGCTTGGTCTAGGGGCTTTTCACCCTTTTTACACACCTTTGTGTATTTCCTCTTCTGGGCTGAAGGGAAGACCTGTTGGATACAGGTGGTGTTGTTCCCTTCGTGTGAAGGAAGACCTGGGGGTTCCAGGGTGTTATTCCCTTCGTGTGAAGGAAGACCAGCTAGGGTGCTGGGTGTTGTAGCGTCCTTAAGGGGGACTGTACCCTTGTTAGTGAAATCTTGAGTTGTTGCTCAAGGACTGGACGTAGGACTCCTGTGGAGAGGAGATCCGAACCAGGATATATCCTTGTGTAGTGTGATTGATTGCTTTGTCTTGTTATTTACTTTCACTAACTCTAACAGCCATCGAAGTGTGTCTTGTGTGAACGTTTTTCTGAACAGGTTTAGGTTATTCAAGATTTTAAGAATCCCATTCACCCCCCCTCTGGGCTTGCTAGCTGGGCAACACATACCTGCACACACAATCAAAGAAAATTCTTTGGAACCCAAGTGCATTTGGGTCCCTCCATACCACCAAGATCAAAAATATAAGAAAGTAAATTCTTTGGAATTCAAATTTATTTCTTCACTGTGAAGTTGCTTTTATTCTTAAATTTAGGTTGGTCTTTACTTTTCTTGCTGTTCTCATGGAGTTTTGAAACATTTCCATTCATGAATTTTCTACCAGACTTTTTATGAACATTTCCAGAATAAGACCAGAACCTTGTTTGGCTCATAAACCCTTTAGAAAATCTGGTTCTGTCAAATTCAGCAAAATTATAGACTTGTATCGACACTCTGTATGGATAGTGTTGGCCCTTTTGGTACGGCAGCAAGCTAACCTAGAGGGGGGTGAATAGGTTTTTCTGAAATCTAAAATAGAAACTTAAACACAGAAAATTATCACTTGGAAGTTTGGTTAGTTGAGTGTGATAGAGAGTAGCAGTGCGGAAGCAAATAAACAATCACACAAAGGATACAAGAAATTTATCCTGGTTCGGCCCTTCCCACATGGAAGTCCTACGTCTAGTCCCCAAGCAACCTCTTGGGATTTTACTAACCAAGGGTACAGTCCCCCTCAAGGACAATACAACACCCAGCACCCCAGCTGGTCTTCTTCTCTTTCTCGGGCAAGAAGGCAGCCCACTTCTCTTACAGGTCAAGAAGCCAACCTCCTGGTACAAACCCCAGTGCGGTTCTGATAGACTTAAACCCCCAGCTAGGTTCTACACTGAGTACAGTCCCTCAGCTGGACAAAAAATGACAGCAACTACACTGGCCAACTCTTCACTCAGGAAGACTCACTGTATACATTCCTACAGTTGGACAGAAATCTTTCTTAGAAAAGAAAGAACAGACCAAGAGCTATTACAAGATGAACACTAAGAACTCTAGCTCTCAGCCACAGACTCTCCCCTCAGATTTACAATGACCACAGAGAGAGAGAGAAGAGAGGAAGGCTTGAATGCTTTGAAACTCCTGCTATGAAAAGCTTCTCTTGATTTGGCTCGAGCTCCTCTCTTTCTTTGAGTGTATATGGAGTTGAGGTTCCTCACAGGATGTACACTCCTTTACAGACCTTCAAGAAAGCTCTCCCTCTTCTTCCTCAGCCTTGCTTCATCTTTTATATGAGCAGCTTTGAACAAATCCGTTGGAGTTCTAACCATTGCTCATCTTCTCTTTCTTCTATATTTTGACGAGATCTGCAAGCATAGAAGAAAGTGTTTAGATAAAAGAGTGTTTCTGTCGAAATGGTTCACACTTCTGAGTTTTCTACTGTCGCCCAGAAGTGGTAGGCAAGCTCTTTTTGTCTGGCAGGAAAGAAGAGATCTAGAGAGATAAGAAAAAAGATCTTCTGTTAGAAAGATAGAAGATTACGCAAATGAAATTTATTTGACTTTTCATTAGGCGCCAAAGACATTTGAAACATCTGAGTATAAAGGAAATCGATGTTTAAGTTGAAATCTATATTTGAACAGAATCGATGTTTAAGTGAAAGCAAATCGTTGTTTGCTAATAATCATTGTTTGAGCAAATCGATGTTAAAATTGTAACGAATCGTTGTAGCGATCAAATCGTTATTTCACTTACCGAATCGTTAAAGCAACCAAATCGTTGTTTCACTTAAGAAATCGATACAACGACCAAATCATTGTTTAACTTATGAAATCGTTACAACGATCAATTCGTTGTTTCACTTATGAAATCGTTACAACGACCAAATCATTGTTTCACCTAACAAATCGGTACAACGATCAAATCGTTGTTTAACTTATGAAATCGATGTTAAACCGAATCGATGTTTCACTTATGAAATCGATGTGGCACTTTGTGAACTGAAATCGATGTATATTAAATAGACATCGATTTGCTTTTCAGTGCAAATCACACAGCAATAATGCCATAAATTTATATTTATTAGAAAATATGATAATTAATTTATTAATATTTAATTAGTCATAAGTTTTGTTATCACTAAAATACCATAAATTTTATTTATTAGAAAAACATCATATTAAATAAATATGTTTAATAATATTTAATTATTCATAAGTTTTGTTAAGGGTAAAATATAAGAGTGGTTCAACAATCTCCCCATTTTTGGTGATGACAAATTTATGAGAATTTTCTGACAACAATACTTAAAGTATAGAAAATATAGAAAATTCACAGATAATGCATACTATGCATACTCTCCCCCTTTTTGTCACAAACCAAAAAAGAAGGATCTTACCATGCATTCTCTCCCCTTTTGTGAAAACTTCTTACCATTGAGGGGTTCAACAATGATTGACATTAATGAATAACTCCCCTTAGTCCATGCTCCCCCTGAATGAGAGACTCCACCTGAATGAGACTTGCAAGTAGTTGTTAGTAATACTAAAATTTAAAAATAAATTAGTGACTACTCCCTCTTCAGATATGAGTTGGATGAAGAGCTGGCAGTCACCAGTGCCTTGAGCATCCTTTGTTCCTGATGCTCCAAGGCCATCCTACAAACAATTTATTCAGAAGTAGGTACCCAAATCTTTTTAGGTCCTTGATAGTTAGATGCATAAAAATATCCTTTCGGAATCCATATTAGGTGCTTGTTGTGCAGGTGTTTACTGTGTGTCCTAGTTTATTACAATGAGAACAACAATGAATGTAGTTTGTTCTATAGTTCTTATTGTTTTTGTGATGCCTATTTAGAACATAGTTTTTATAAACTTTGTTCTTTTGATAGAGTTTGTTCATTTCAGGTGCCTTTTTCTGAGGCATTTTGGTTTCTTTTACAAATTTTGTCAAAGGATATTTTCCTGGAATTATGGCTTGTTTTCCTTTTTCCAGAGGTATGTATCCAAGCCCTTGTTTATTATTGACAGTTTTTTATCCCTTTAAGCATAGAGCTAGAGATTTTTTCCCTTTGGTTAATTTTCTAAAAATTCTTTTAAATAAAGATTTTCTTCAGTTAGAGTTTTTAATTTTTCTTCTAACTCTAAATTTTCTTTGTTCTTGCTTTTTAAATTTTCATTCAAAAGATGATTGTTATCTTTGCTTTTCTTTAATTATTTTTCTAATTGTTCCATTTCGGATTTAAGATCAGAATTGGTGTTATCTAAGCAAGTGATGTTATTTTTTCAGAATTTTTAATTCTTTTACAACACCTTTATGTTTTCATAAAGTTCATTAAAGACTTCTTCTAAGTCTTCAGACTCTGACCCTTAATCAGTGCAAGAACTAAAATATGGGTCAGAATGTACCTTATCTAGTCCTACCATGAGGGCTAGACTTTCCTGCTCTTTTTCAGAATCTGAGCTTGATGATTCTGAAGTTGTGGCCTCTTCATTGTCCTAAGCAGCCGCCATGGCTTTTCTTTTGAATTTCTTGTGCTTCTTTTGGACTTTTCTGGTTGACCAGTCTTCTTTAGTCTAGGACAATCTGATCTTAGATGTCCAGGTTTTCTGCATTCATAGCAGACTGGTTCTTTTTCCTTTTTCTCTTTCTTTTGAATCCTTCTTGATCCGTTTTTCTTCTTCTTTAGAATCTTTTGAAGCTTGGACAGTAGTCATCTACATCATTGTCTTCAGATCCTGCATTTTTGAACTAGAAGAAGAAGAAGAGGTGGAAGGAGTAGCTGCAACTTTAAGAGCATTTGTAAGTTTTTTCTTGGAAGAGCTTTCAGATAGCCGCTCCATATTGATTTCATGTGCCATGAGAGAGCCAAATAATATATCAATGGAAAACTTGGTTAGATCATGGGCTTCTTCAATAGCTGTGACCTTAGGGGTCCATGAAATAATTAAAGACCTAAGTATCTTTCTGACAGTTTCCTCATCAGAAAGAGTTTTACCGAGAGAACTTAGACCAACTACTATGCTTGAAAATCTATTATACATCTGAGTGATATTTTCGTTTGGAAGCATTTTCAATTGTTCATATTGAGAGACAAGAATAACTATCTTAGTTTGTTTTACTTTATCTGTTCCTTCATAAGTTACTTGTAGTTTATCTCACATTTCTTTTGCAGATTTACATGCAGATACTCTACTAAATTCCTTTTTGGATAAAGCACAACATAAATAGTTCTTTACTTTAAAATTTAGAGATAATTTATTCTTATCAGCTGTTGTAATGGCAGTAGTACCTTCAGCAGGAACAACGACAAAATCATCTACCTCTATTACCTGCCACAGATCAAAGTCTGTGCCTCGAATGAAGCATTCTATTCTCATTTTCCAGTATTGGTAATCCTCTCCATCGAAGAGTGGAGGTCTGATGACTAATTGACCTTCAGCAAATCCTTGAGCTGCCATGGATCTTCTCTAAGATCGTTGGATCTGATTGATTGATCAGAGAACCTCACTCAAATACCACTTGTTGGCCCTTTTGGTACGGCAGCAAGCTAACCTAGAGGGGGGTGAATAGGTTTTTCTGAAATCTGAAATAGAAACTTAAACACAGAAAATTATAACTTGAAAGTTTGGTTAGTTCAGTGTGATAGAGAGTAGCAGTGCGGAAGCAAATAAACAATCACATAAAGGACACAAGGAATTTATCCTGGTTCGTCCCTTCCCACATGAAAGTCCTACGTCCAGTCCCCAAGCAACCTCTTGGATTTTACTAACCAAGGGTACAGTCCCCCTCAAGGACAATACAACACCCAGCACCCCAGCTGGTCTTCTTCTCCTTCCCGGGCAAGAAGGCAGCCCACTTCTCTTACAAGTCAAGAAGCCAACCTCCTGGTATAAACCCCAGTGCAGTTCTACTAGATTTAAACCCCTAGCTAGGTTCTACACTAAGCACAGTCCCTCAGCTGGACAAAAAATGCCAGCAACTACATGGCCAACTCTTCACTCAGGAAGAGACTCACTGTATACAGTCCTACAGTTGGACAGAAATCTTTCTTAGAAAAGAAAGAACAGACCAAGAGCTATTACAAGATGAACACTAAGAACTCTAGGTCTCAGCCACAGACTCTCCCCTCAGATTTACAATGACCACAGAGAAAGAGAGAAGAGAAGAAGGCTTGAACACTTTGAAACTCCTACTGTGAAAAGCTTCTCTTGATTTAGCTCGAGCTCCTCTCTTTCTTTGAGTGTATGTGGAGTTGAGGTTCCTCACAGGATGTACACTCCTTTACAGATCTTCAAGAAAGCTCTCCCTCTTCTTCTTCAGCCTTGCTTCATCTTTTAATGAGCAGCTTTGAACAAATCCGTTGAAGTTCTAGCCGTTGCTCATCTTCTCTTCTTATGATATTTTGTGGTCTACGAGGTCTGCAAGCATAGAAAAAGTGTTTAGATAAAAGAGTGTTTCTGTCAAACAGGTTCACACTTCTGTGTTTTCTACTGTCGCCCAGAAATGGTAGGTAAGCTCTTTTTGTCTGACAGGAAAGAAGAGATCTAGAGAGATAAGCAAAAAGATCTTCTGTCAGAAAGATAGAAGATTACGCAAATGAAATATATTTGACTTTTCATTAGGTGCCAAAGACATTTGAAACATCTGAGTATAAAGGAAATCGATGTTTAAGTTGAAATCTATGTTTGAACAGAATCAATGTTTAAGTGAAAGCAAATCATTATTTACTAATAAATCGTTGTTTGAGAAAATCGATGTTGAAGTTGTAACGAATCGTTGTAGTGATCAAATCGTTATTTCACTTACCGAATCGTTACAGCGACCAAATCGTTGTTTCACTTAACAAATTGGTACAGCGACCAAATCGTTGTTTAACTTATGAAATCATTACAGCGATCCAATCATTATTTCACTTATGAAATCGTTAGCGACCAAATCGTTGTTTCACCTAACAAATCGGTACAGTGACCAAATCGTTGTTTAACTTATGAAATCGATGTGAGACTGAAATCGATGTTTCACTTATGAAATCGATGTTAGACCGAATCGATGTTTCACTTATGAAATCGAAGTGGCACTTTGTGAACTGAAATCGATGTATATTGAATAGACATCGATTTTGCATTTCAGTGCAAATCACATGGCAATAATGCCATAAATTTATATTATTAGAAAAATATGATATTTAATTTATTTAATATTTAATTAGTCATAAGTGTTGTTATCACCAAAATACCATAAATTTATATTTATTAGGAAAATATGATATTAAATATATTTAATAATATTTAATTAATCATAAGTTTTGTTATCACCAAAATATAATGGTAAAATATAAGAGTGGTTTAACATCGTTGACGTGGAAGCTTCTGAAATTTTTGAAGAGGTGAATGTGATGGTTTTCATTCCTACCTCTTTCTTCTTTGAGGGATTAAATCCCAACCCCTCTTTGTTGAAGTTTACTTTTGTCCCTAGTAAAGCTTCAAGGTTGTTTTTACCACTTACAAATCTTTCCAAAGCTTCTTGTCTTTTGTTGCTTCTTTTTGCAGAACTTCAAGTTCCTTTTTCATTTCAACATTGACACTGTTTAAGGCAACATTCTTCTCAACTGTAAGAGCTATTTATTGATACTTTTAACATTTTGGATTTTTAGTTCCTTTACAGTTTCTTTTAGAGCATTAACTTCTTGAATGAGTTCTTTCTCTCTCTTCTGTTGAAGTGTCTTGAGTAAGATGATTTATTTTTATTTTGAGCATTTTATTTTCTTTTTTGAGTTCATCATATTGATCTAACAGTTCAAAGTAAACATGCTCCTAGTCATCCAAGGTGAAATCCTTGAAAGGAGAACTTACCTCTTCTTCTTCTCTGGCCATCAAACACACCTTTGATTGCGCATCTTCAGCATCAGAACTTTCTTCTTCTTCATCTTCTTCGCTCCAAGTTCCAACCATGACCTTCTGTTTGTTTTTTATCCATCTTGGTTGTGTTTCTTCTGAATTTCAGGACATTCAGACTTCACATGTCCTGGTTTCCTGCAGTTATAACAAAACAATTCTATCAGATTTCTTATTTGTATTCATTTGGGTTTTGAAAAATTGTGTGATTGAGATTTCTTTTTCAGAAAACCCTTACTTCTTTTCTCATGAATTTTCTGAACTTTCTGGTTATCAAAGCAAACTCACCTGAATCATCTTTAGATGTAGATGATTCACTTTCTTTAGTAGCCTCTTTTGTACTAGGACTTGCTTTGAGGGCAAGAGGCTTCTTCTTCTTCACGTATTCTTCATTTCTTTTTAATCCCAACTCATAGGTCATTAAAGAACCTATCAATTCATTTACATTGGTTGTGGATAAATTTCTATATGTGACTGTTCCTTCTTTAGTTTTGATAGATGAAAACAATTTCTTATTGTCTGTCATATGCCTTGAGCACTCACTCTCTAGGTACCATTTTGATGGTCTAATGCTTTTCTTCATCATCATTGTTAGCCAAAAAGGCTAGATTTGTCTTTTCTTTGCTTCCAACTGATCTACAACCAATTACTGACCCTTTACCATTATCTCCATATGTGACTGTTCCTTCTTCAGTTTTGATAGATGAAAATAATTTCTTGTTGCCTGTCATATGCCTTGAGCACTCACTGTCTAGGTACCATTTTGATGGTCTAAGGATTTCCTTATCATCATTATTAGTCAAAAAGGCTAGATTTGTCTTTTCTTTGCTTCTAACTGATCCACAACCAATTACTGACCCTTTACCATTATCTCCATATGTGACTGTTCCTTCTTCAATTTTGATAGATGAAAACAATTTCTTGTTGCCTGTCATATGCCTTGAGCACTCACTGTCTAGGTACCATTTTGATGGTCTAAGGCTTTCCTTATCATCATTGTTAGCCAAAAAGGCTAGATTTGTCTTTTCTTCCTTTTCTTCATTGGAGCTTGACTCACTGCTTGAGTCTGCTTCATTGCTCCATGCAACAACCATCGCCTTCTTCTTGTATTTCTTAAATTCTTGGTATTCTCCTTCTTCTTGTATTTTGTCTTCTTTAGTTTTAGACAATCAGCCTAAGATGTCAAGGTTTCTTACATTTGTAGCAAATAGGCTAAGGTCTTTTGAATTCTTTGCCTTTCTTAAAGTTCCTCCTTCCTGGTTGATACTTCTTCTTGGCCAGTATTCTTTGTAGTTGTCTAGAAAGGAATGCTTCTTCTTCTTCTTCACTTCTTTCATCTTCTGAGTCGCTTTCAGATGTGTTCTCTGCTGCTTTCAGGGCATTGTTATATTTTTTCTTGGTGGAGGATTCTCCTAACCTCTCCATATTTATCTCATGAGCCATTAGAGACCCAATGAGTTTTTCGAGTGACATAGCCATTAGATCATTTGCTTCCTCTATGGTTGTAACCTTGGGAGTCCATAAAGTTGGTAAATATCTTAACATTTTCTTCACCATGTCTCATGTCTCGTATCTTTTCCCAAGTCTAGCCAGGCCATTTGTGATATCGGTGAATCAACTGTACATTTAGAAGATAGACTCTCCTGAATGCATCTGGAACTTTTCATATTGAGCTACTAGTATATCTATTCTGGTTTCTCTCACCTTATTTGTTCCTTCGTAGGTAAATTTCAGCTTATCCCACATTTCTTTTACCGACTTGCATGCAGATATTCTATTGAATTCCTTCTTGCTTAATGAACAGCATAATATACTCTTGGCTTTGCTATTCTAAGACATCATTCTCTTGTTAGCATTTGTCCAGTTCTTTTCGAAGTTTAGGACTATCAGATCTTCATCTTCTATTATAGTCCATAGTTGATAATATAGACCTTGAAGAAAGAACTTCATTCTTGTCTTCCAGTAGTTGTAGTCTTCTCCATCGAATAGTGAAGGTCTGTTGACAGATTGTCCCTCTGCATAACCATGGGCTGCCATTTATCTTTGCTCTTCCGATCATGAGATCTTCTTGCTTGAAGAGACTTGGCTCTGACACCACTTGTTGACCAGGTTGCAAGCCCAGAGTGAGGGTGAATGGATTGCTAAAAATCATCTTGAAAATATTATGTAACAAATAATTTTAGAAACACTAAACGTAATGGTTAGAGTTAGTGAGCAGCTAAAATAAAGACAAAAGCAATCACACAAGCAACAGAAATTTTATCCTGGTTCAAACCTCCTATCACTAGGAGTCCTACGTCCAGTCCCCAAGCAACAACTTAGGATTCCACTAACCAAGGGTACAATCCCCCTCAAGGACACTTACACATCCAGCACCCGCTGGCCTTCTCTTCAACCCACGAAGAGGTAATACACCACTTGTTCCTCAGGCCTTCCTTTCTACAAAAGGGAATGAGCTACCCACTACACAGCAGGTCCTCTCTTCACGAATGAAGAGGAGCACTCTATGAAGAGTAAGAAGGTGATGGCCCCTAAACCAAGCTAACAGCAACAATACAATGCTTGACCTAAGGCTCAATCTAAGAGAAGAAAAGAACTACAACAGAAAGTAATTCTCTTAAATCTACACAAGCTCTCTATTTCAAGAAGGGAATGAAGAACAAAGCTTCAAGGAGAGCTAAGAGCAAGGAGGTCGATCTAAATGAAGGAGCAAGCTCTTCCTGAATGCTAGTTGATGATTGGCTATTTCTCTATGCACTTCAGTGCAACAGATTCCCGTTTGTTCTGTATCAACATGCTTCTATTTACCTTCTCGTCTTGAGGTATCCGTTGAAATATTCGTTGTGTCTCTTATCTTGAAACTTGTCTCTTGACATATGTAGCAGGTCTAACATAAGAGTACCAGAAACCTACAAATAGTAAATGCTTGGATAGAGACGTAGAGAGAGAGAGATCATATGGATATCTTATGTGTTGGTCAACGTAGCATGTCCAACATTGTAGAGGTGTGTGACTACCAGAAACCTGCAGACAATAAATGCTTAGATAGAGATAGGTCATAAGGGTTTCTTAATTGACAGTCAACGTCACTGGTCATGCTGAAAGAGGATATACCAAAAAGGAAAGACTCATTCTGTCACCATTTAAAGTTCTAGATGACCTATCATAAGAATGGCAAACAGTAAAAGATGATGTGCATGGGAACTGTATCCATTGATGGACTATACATAAGAGGATATCCTTAAAAGCCTTTTTGAAAGAAGGATATGTAACAGATAGCAGGAAAATTTTAAATATACATATTTTAAAAATAATTTACGCGGCAAGATTTACTCAAAGCTTATTCATAATGGTAATTGTTCTAATTTAATTACAACTATAATCAATATGATTATTGTAAAGATTGTTATCAGGGTATTGATAATAATTTATCTGTAATAACAATAGCAAGCACAATCGATGTTCAAAGAGTAACTAATGTCTAAAGGGTAATCAATGTTCACAGACAATCGATATCTAAAGGCAATCAATGTCCAAAGACAATTGATGTCTAAAGGCAATCAATATCCAAAGGCAATCGTGTAGCGTAGTGATCGTTTGAACTGAGGTTTACCAGTTCTGGTGGCCAGTGTGTGGCCTTTGGCTTGAGTTTGAAATGTTTTACAGGTTGTATAGGTATTGTGGGCCGAGAATTTGGGCCCAAGGCGCCCACTGGTTCTCTGTCTGTGAACGCGAAAGAGCTGGACGTCGCATTCTGAACGCGACGGTCCAGGGCGTCACGTTCATGTTGCCGCTGTTTGGGGTTGTTCGACTGCATGCCCGCCGCATGGCGCGCAGGGCAGCCAGCTGGCGTCAGCGGCGAGAAGGCGACAGCCTACCCCGTCGCATTCTTGTCGCGACAGCCAGGTGCCTCGCGTTCTCAACTCTAAAGGGTTATGAACTTAGGTCGGCCAAACCGAGCTCAGAAAGCTCTGCTTGGCCAGAAGAGGGGTTTTGTGGGTAGTTTTTGGCAATTGGAGGTTCTTGTGGGGTTTTCGGTGTACTCTCGTCGCGAGGATGTGGCATAGAGTGGGGGAAGCACCGAACTATCATCGTTCTTCACGTATCTCGCGAAGGTAGGGAGATTCTATCTTGTTTCTCATTGTGAATGATCTGTTAAGCGTGTTTAATCCATTATATGAGTTGTAGATGGTAGATGACATACTAGTGTAATGGTGAGAATGTTTATAAATGCTTTTTATGGATGTTTGCATGGTTTTCATGGGGTATCCGGAGATGTCTATGAAGGCAACGGACCTGGGTGTCACGTTCAGAACACGACAACCCGACCCGTCGCGTTCTTCTTCAGAATGCGCCATGTCGAGGCGTCGTGTTCTGAAGGCGATGGAGCACCCTATCACGTTCAGGCTACCGAAGACTATGGGTTTATGCATGGTTACATGATTATCAGTTGGCTTTATTTATTATTCATAGCAATGGTAAGCGGTGCATTGGCACGCGTTGAGGTTGAGGACTGCCGTGTTTGCTTGGTTTGTGAGTACGTGGTGAGTAGTACGACGTCTACCGTGGTTACCTCTCTAGTCGGGTACCCCAGGTTTTGTGTGAGCCAGGCACGTTAGTGCTCGGGGTTTGTCTTGGTACTTGTGTACCATCGAGGTTTGTGTTGTTTTCCTGGACACCATCACTCTTGTGTAGAGTTATACGTCCGACTGAGGGAAAGACGGTAGAGGGACATCGACTTGTGAGAGTTGTGTTTGGTCGCTTGCAGTGCACTCGTGGTTGGGGGTCACGGACACCAGTAGACGTACTGGGCCCCAACTAGTCCTATTTTCCAATGCCTCACTTTAGGGAGCTCGGGTCGGAGTCCCTAAAGGTGTCAGGCATGGACCTGCGGTAGTGTGGTTCGCAGGTGTTGTGTTCGTTGGTCTCCACAGTTTCTTGGCTTTGCTGTGGTGGAGCGGCAGCTGGACCTTTCATCCGTGGCTATGAGACTGAGAGGTAGTCCTATGTGGTTTGTTTAGGATAGTTGCTGGTGTCGCGAACCAATTTTTGTGACCCGAGTGTGGCATTACTCTACTTTAGCTCATACACTTGAACAGGGATTGCCATTTATTTATTAAAGATTGGTTTCTGTTAGTAGCTTGTGATAAATGTTATTTACAGCTTTAACATCATGCGTAGTTAGTACTATAAATTGCTTAGTGTAGCTTCCCGTTTCTGCACTTTGTGAGTTTGATTTTGCATGACTTTTGGGGGAGTTTCCCTACTGAGCCAGTGACTTTGCGAGGCTCACCCCTGCCCCTTTCAGGTGAGGGAGAGCAGGAGGCTTTCCGTCCTTCATCTAGTTCGGAGCCCCACCATAGCAGAGTTGGGCCTGCACCTCCATGATGATCCGTTTATCCCCATGTAATTTAAATAAATTACATATCTATTTTGGTGATTAACAAAACTATATAAAGTTTAATCTAACAAGTTTTGAGCACAGGTAATGACACAAGCAAAGTCAAGTAAATTCTGTAAGTATCTCACCCTGAAGTATTTAGAGTTCAGTTCAAATAAAATTTCTCTAAGCACACATCGATTTCCATTATAAGACATAACGATCTCTATAGAGCTATAACGATTTCTTCGGTTTGCCCTCACAACAATTCGTTAAGTGATCGCAACAATTTGCCCTCTCAACGATTCGTTAAGTGATCGCAAAGACTTGCCCTCACAACGATTCGTTAAGTGATCGCAACGATTTTCCCTCACAACGATTCGTTAAGTGATCGCAAAGACTTGCCCTCACAACGATTCATTAAGTGATCGCAAAGACTTACCCTTTCAACGATTCGTTAAATGGAGCGTGATGATTTGCTCTCGTAACGATTTCTCTAGTCATCGTAATGATTTGCTCTCGTAACGATTTCTTTAATCATTGTAACGATTTGTTCTTGTAATAATTTCTTTAGTCATCGTAACGATTTGCTCTCGTAACGATTTCTTTAGTCATCGTAACGATTTGTTCTTGTAACGATTTCTTTAGCCATCGTAACGATTTGATCTCGTAACGATTTTTTTAGTCATTGTAACGGCTTGCTTTCATAATGATTCATTAAGTAACATCACAACGATTTATACATCGATTTGTTCATAACATCATAACGATTTGTACATCGATTTGCTTATAATGACATAACGATTTATATATCGATTTACTTATAACATCACAACGATTTGTACATCGATTTGCTTATAAAGTCATAACGATTTGTACATCGATTTGCTTATAACGTCATAACAATTTGAACATCGATTTTTTTATGACTTAATAACGATTTGATTACTAATGCATATAATGATTTGTGCATGCACCTGTTTACTCATTTGCATAACGATTTCATAAGTCATGCATATAACGATTTCATGGAAAACAACGATTCGATTTTCAAACTAATCCTTGAAGACGTTGAAAAATCAAAGTCTTCACGTATATCCTTTTGACATCCATGCATTTATTATGTCAGTACGTATCTCTGCATGCATGAAGACAATATCTTCCATTATCGTATCTTCTCTATAAACATCTTTTAGAACAACAAAATGGCATTACTATTTTGATGGACATTCATTCTGACGTTGACTAACAACAAGAGACAACCTAGCTATCTACTGTTCAAGCTTTAAATATGTGCAGGTCTCTGACAGTATCCGTCATACAACGTTGGACAAAATAGAAGCCAAAGAAGATTACAGAAGATCCTCCCTCTCTCTCTTTGCGTGCATGAAAGGATAAAGGATTGTTGACTAAAAGCTTCCAAGTGTCAAGCAGTCTAACGTACACTTATGCATAGAGACAACGAGCACTTCAACGTTCGAATTTCAAATGATGATATATATATAGAAGGATGAAGTTCCTGAAGAGATAAGAAGTAGAACGGTTAGATAACAAGAAGTTTTTTTTCAACACCTTCAACCTTCTGCAAGCCTTTCTTAGAGCAAAGCAAAAACTCCCTTTAGCCTTAGCTCTTGCTCTCTATGCTAAGTTCAGATCTGTGAGAGAGCTTTTTGTTCTAAGAAGAGTCCTTGATTATAGATCTCTTTCTTCTCAGTCCTTGCTTCAGATCAAGCAGTGTTCTATAAGCTTGATCTAGGGGCATCATCTCTTTGATCACATTCTCTTGTATTGTTCCCATCAGCTGTGAAGGAAGACCTGGTGGGGTATCCAGGGTGTTGTTTCCTTCGGTTAAAGGAAGACCAGCTGGGGTGCTGGGTGCTGTAGTGTCCTTAAGGGGGACTGTACCCTTGTTAGTGAAATTCTGAGATATTGCTCAGGGACTGGACGTAGGACTCCTAAGGAGAGGAGAGAAGATCCGAACCAGGATAATTCTTTGCGTCATGTGATTGCTTTTCTGTGTTTGATCTTTCGATTCACTAACACTAACAATCTGCAAAGTGTGTGTTTTGTGTGACTGTTTTGTGAACAGATTTTGAGTGTTAAATAATTTTTAAGAGTCCCATTCACCCCCCCCCCCCCTGGGCTTGCTAGCTGGGCAACAAGTGGTATCAGAGCTAGTCTCTTCGACAAAGAAGAAGATCCAACGATCTGAAGAGAAAAGATCAAATGGCAGCCCAAGGTCACTCAAAAGGTCAGTCAGTCAACAGGCCACCGCTATTCGACGGAGAAGATTACACCTACTAGAAAACAAGAATGGAATACTTCCTACAAGGATTCGATTTCCAAATATGGTCCATAGTAGAAGAAGGCGATCTAGTTGTTCTAAACAACAGAGACAACTGGATAGAAGATGATAGAAAGAAGATTTCTCTCAACTGCAAAGCCAAAAGCATTTTGTGTTGTGCCCTCAGTAAAAAGGAATTCAACCGTGTATCTGCCTGCAAATCTGCCATGGAAATGTGGGAAAAGCTCAGGATCACTTATGAAGGCACCGACAAATTCAAGGAAACCAGGATAGACATTCTGGTGACACAATATGAAAGGTTCCAGATGCAGTCAGGAGAATCTATAACCCAAATGTTCAGCAGATTTACAGACATCACCAATGGGTTAGCAGGATTAGGAAAAAGCTATGAGATGGGAGACATGGTAAGCAAAATTCTTAGATCCCTACCATCTCCTTGGACTCCCAAGGTAACAGCTATAGAAGAAGCCAATGACTTGAAAAGGATGTCATTGGAAAAGCTCATTGGGTCCCTCATGGCCCATGAGATAAACATGGAGAGATTAAGAGAATCATCCACTAGAAAGAAGCACACAAATGCCCTCAAAGCAGCAGAAGGCAGCTCTGAGGAACAATCAGAAGATGAAGCCAGTAGTCAAGACAGTGAAGATGAAGAAGCAATGCTGTCTAGAAGACTACAACGGATATTGGCTAAGAAAAAGAAGTATCAATCTGGCAGATGATACTTCAAAAAGGGAAAGGATTTTAAGAAACCTGAAGCAAAGGACATCAAGAAGAATGAACCAATTTGTTATGAGTGCAAGAAGCCAGGACACATCAAGGCAGAGTGTCCAAAGCTCAAGAAATCTGAATTCAGAAAGAAGGACAGTTCAAGAAAGTTCAGAAGATATAAGAAGAAAGCCATGGTAGCAGCTTGGGACAACAGCAGTGACTCGGATAGCGAGTCAATCTCAAACAGCGAGGAAGAAGAAAAGGCTAACCTAGCTTTCATGGCAGATATCGCAGAAAAGGTAACCTCTGACTCATCCTTTGATTCATGTAATGATTCTGATTCGGATAACTTAGAAGATGCTTTTAATGAACTGTATGGTAAATATAGAGAAGTATCTAAATTATTAAAAGCTAGTAAGAAAAATGTTGCATGTCTAGAGAATACTAATTCTGATTTAAAATCAGAAAATGAACAACTAGAGAAGCAAGCTAGTGAACTTAAAAGAAGAAATAAGTTGCTATGCGAAAATCTAAAAGATAAAAATAAACAAATAACAAAATTAGAAAAATAAGAAAATTCAGACGAACTAAAAAATAAAATCAAAAGACTAACAGAAGAAAATGATGAACTATCAAGAACATTAGAAAAATTTACTAATGGTAAAAATTCTTTAATATTAAGAGGAGCCCGAAGATCAGGTAAAAGGAAGAATGGATTAGGTTACATTCCACCAGATAATGAAGATATAACAGTATACCCTAAAACATATCCAACTCCAAAATTCGTACCTGAACAAGATATAGCATATAAATCAAACTTTAAATATACTCCATATGAAAAAATAACTAGAACAACATGTTGCAGTCACTGCAACAAGCTAGGACATACCAAAATAACCTGTCCAACTAAACACAAAATTTGGATAATTAAAAAGAAAGATGAGAATACTAACCAGCAAGGACCCAAAAGAACTTAGGTACCTAAAGCTTAGTGTCTTTATTTCAGGGAGGCCTTCAAGCATCAAAATGGTACCTGGACAGCGGGTGCTCAAGGCATATGTCAGGTAACAGAAGGCTATTCTCTCACCTCAAGGCTGAAGAAGGCACAGTCACCTATGGAGACAATGGAAAGGGGACTGTGATAGGTAGTGGATCAGTGTGCAGTACAGGCACAACTGTCATTGAAGATGTGCTGTGCATCAAAGGACTGAAACACAATCTCATCAGTATCAACCAGCTATGTGA
Organism: Colocasia esculenta; assembly: GCA_014218235.1. NCBI lineage: Eukaryota > Viridiplantae > Streptophyta > Magnoliopsida > Alismatales > Araceae > Colocasia > Colocasia esculenta. The sequence continues at coordinate 1,769,003 of CM024759.1, read as the reverse complement.
TAGAGGTCATCAGATCAGTTTTTAAGAGTCAAAGTGCAGCATTGTGAAAGATGGTGTAGTCATCTTTGAAGCCAACAGAGAAAAGAACATGTATGTACTTCATCTCGAAGAGTTAAAAGATCAAGACATTTGTTTAGCAGCCAGTAAAGAGCAGTCAATTGAGTTGTGGCACAGAAGATTGGGCCACTGCAGTCTAGATGGCATGAGAAAGCTGATCAAGAGAAACCTGGTGGAAGGTCTGCCAAAAGTCAGCACAAAAATGGACGGTGTCTGTGGACCATGAGCAAAAGGAAAGCACACTAAGTCATCCTTCAAGTCAAAGACTGTGGTAACAACCTCCAAACCCTTAGAACTCCTTTATATGGATTTATTTGGGCCAATGAGGACCACAAGTCTTGGAGGAAAGAATTTTAGATTCGTTATAGTAGATGACTATTCAAGATTCACTTGGGTATCCTTTCTGGAACACAAAGATGATACATTTGATAGCTTTGTAAGCTTGAGCAAAAAGGTTCAGAAAGATAAGAAGTTCAGCATTATTGGAATCAGGTCAGATCATGGAGGAGAATTCCAAAGTGATAAATTCGCAAAATTCTGTGATGACTAAGGAATAGAGCACAATTTCTCAGCACCAAGGACACCACAGCAGAATGGAGTTGCTGAGAGAAAGAATAGGACTTTATTGGACATGGCAAGAACAATGTCATCAGAATATGATATGCCAAGATTTTTTTGGGCTGAAGCAGTCAGCACAGCAAGTTACATCATCAATAGAGTAATGATCAGGCCTATCTTGAAAAAGACTGCGTATGAATTGTTCAAGGGAAAGAAGCCAAAGATCAGTCACTTCAGGACATTCGGATGTCCATGCTTTATCCACAACAACAGTAAAAGAGACATTGGTAAGTTAGATGCAAAATCAGATGAAGGCATCTTCATGGGGTATGCTTCTAAACCAAAAGGATATAGAGTGTTCAATAAACGTACTTTTTTGATTGAGCAGTCAGTACATGTTATTTTTGATGGAACTAACTCTTCCTTGAGAAAGGGAGAAGATAGTGATAATGATGATACAGATGAATTGTCCAAGAAATTAAAGAATCATCAATTGAGGACAAGGAAGATCCACCTCTGGAAGACCTCCAACAAAGGGATATTTCTCATGAGTCAAAAATCACCCTCCTGAAAGCATCATTGGTGATCCATCTGTAGGGGTAAGAACAAGAGGTAACACAATTTCATGTGATTATTTAGCTTTTGTTTCTCAAATAGACAGTCAATGAAGCCATCATTGATGAATCTTGGATTTTAGCATGCAAGATGAACTGAATCAGTTCAAGAGAAACCAGGTTTGGTCACTTGTTCCTAGACCATCAGATCATCCAGTGATTGACACTAAGTGGGTGTTCAGAAATAAATTGGATGAAGCTGAAGGGTTGCGGAATTCCCAATATGGTAATCTAGAAGGGGGGTTGAATAGATTACTGCCTCTTATAAACTATTATCACGTTCTTTTTCTTAAAGCATAGATTATCAAGACAGTATCAAGATCTAAACTATGTGTAGATGATGTAGAAACCTATCTAGTGTGTGAATATGCAACGTGTCTATCAAACATCTATCGTAGAAATGATCAAACCACGAGACACGCAGATTTACGTGGTTCGGAGTACACAACAGTGTATCCTACGTCCACGGCACACACACACACACAGAGTAAACTGCTTATGAGCGAGTTCAGTGACTACAACTCACACACACACGTGTTTTCTGATGTGCACCCACGATCAGAACAACACACACACGTGATCTCAAGCACAAGAGACGCTTGAATCACACAAACACACACACAGTTGATGAGAATTATGAAACAGGAAGAGTTCAGAGCGTAGGAGTAAATCCTAATGTGGAACTCTTCTGAGAACGCCTGGATGGAGTTCAAACTTCGACTTGAGTGCTCTGGACTGATGGAGAAGGTTGAATCCACGACGATCTATCTTCAGTACTGCAGGATCAACTGATCTTTCGGTCTCTGCACTGCAGACTTGAAGCAGAGCAGCAGCAACTTCTTTTCTCTTGGACTTGGCTTTAGGGTTTTTGGTTGTGGCTGCTTCTGTACGAGATTCTCTTCAAAAGGATGCTTATATAGTTGTGTTTTCATGTGGAGAGTCGTGGGACTTGAAAACACAATCTTGGATATGAAGGAAGGTTTCCGTATTTGAAGATCCTCTGCATCTGTCGACAGGTTCTGAGTATCTGTCGACAGATTGCAACAGATTTGCAACAGACAGACTTCAGGTTGCTCTGGTCTGTGGCATCTGTCGACAGGCGATATCCATCTGTCGACAGGCAGAGACAGTTTTGCCAAAACACAGAACTCTGGTATTTCTGTCTGCGACATCTGTCGACAGGTCTCTGAGAATCTGTCGACAGGTGCTCTCAGTACTCTTCAGTCTGATCACAACTGCGGCATCTGTCGACATATGCCTTTGGGTCTGTCGACAGGTACATGTATACTCTGTGATTGTGATCATTTTCTCATGATTTGAGAAGGCTTGGTTATATGCATTTGTACCTGCATGATAAAACATGTATAGTTAGGTATAATGTAGACATAGATAACCAAATATTGTATCATCTTAATTGACATGTATGAAACCTCAATTCAACTCATTCATCATTAAAAACATTGTTTGACTTTCATTTATCACTTAGAGTGTGAATTCACTTAGTTTCCAGAATATGAACCCAACATTCTCCCCCTTTTTGATGATGACAAAATTATTCAATTAATGCTCATGAACTTGAGGTTTCTTCTCCCCCTTTTGACAACATCAAAAGTAAAGACAACACTCACATATGTAGATTTGCACAGAACATGTGATTTCATTCATTGGAAAGGGAAGCATTCACATGACAAAAGTGTGACTGGAGTAACATGAAGTGAAAATACATAAAGAAAAGGAAATAACAAAAGACAGAAACAACATTGCTCAGACTGAAGTGAAAGTACAGGACATGACCCACTCCTATACATCTAGTATATCTAAGCAGCATCATCTTCAGGAGCTTGAGGAGGGGCATGACGCTCAGTTGCAAGTCTATCAATGCGTGTGTCCAAGGTATCCATTCTTTCATGCAGCCTCTCAAAACCCTGTGTCATTTGGACTTGTAGCTGGGCTAACAAATCCCTAATGGAGGGCTGAGCAGCTTCACCAATACCAGCATCTCCCGGAGCATCTAGTGGCTCTGACTGGGAGTCTTCATCACCTTCTTCAGCATCTTCTTCATCATCAACTTGATCGTCAGTCCCAATGAAATCTTCATCCTCGGCAGCAGCAGGTGCCTTGCCCTTAAGTTCCCGGGTGACGACCCCATCCACTAGCTTGTAGCCCATGCGTGAGGCGGCGGTGATATCAAAGCTGTTGCGGGAGTTGAGTGAGACACACTCACTGTCTGGAATGGAAATGCCAATAAACTTCAAAAGAGAAGTAATTTGGCAAGCAAAGGGCATGGATCTCCTGGGTTGGTAGAAACACTTGGTGATCAAGTTAAACATCAGGAGAGGAAGATTTATTGGTTCACAATGAAGGAAGAAGGTAAACAGTGATTTGTGAACATTGGTGACGAGTTCACGACTGCCATGCTTTGGCGCAATGCAAGTGGTGAATATTTGGTGAATCATGCGGTTGAGTGGAGGGAAGGTGTTGGCATTGAGCTTAGCAATCTCCTTTGTTGTATCATAAGGTTGAAGAGTAAGAAGGGGATAGTAGACAGAGGCGTCTGGATGATGAGCAAGAATATCCGCCCCGATGTTCGGAATCTGGAGGGCAGTGCTAAGAAGGTTAGCAGTGATTTGAAAGGGAGTGCCCTTCACAGAGGTGTAGAACCCTTGAGCAGAGGTGGAGAGATTGTTGAAGAACTCAGTTACGGCAGTGGGGGAGTATGCCGTATGAGCGTAGAGAAAGACTGTCCAACCCTGGGTATCAAACAGGGGTTGGAGGTTGGGAAAGAGATCGGCCAAGGAGTGGAAATCCACAAAACGTGGAGGAACAAACTTTGTGAATGTACCGTGAACCCGTTTGAGATTGAGACGGGGAGGTACGACCAACTCTGGAAGGCGATCATCCCGGTGTTTGGTCCGACGTTCATCGTGAGCCCTGGATCCTTCGCCGGGCGAGGAGGAGGCGGGACGACGACGTGAGGCCAACTTCTTCGCCTTGGGTGCCATGGAAAAGACGAGGCACGGATGGAGAAAAGGGAAGAAGTGCTGGAGACAGTGGGAAGAAGAAGAAGGGAGATGGAGGTAGGGTTTCCCGTCCAGAAAGGGGAGAGGATGTATGTGAGAGAGGGAAGGGATGGCTGGGGTGGTGTTGGATGTGGAAAGGGCCGGAGATGCCTATATAAAGGAGGAGGGGGAAGTTTAAAAGGCAATGGCCCACCAAGTCTGCCCCAAACGGCGTGTCCGTTGAGCTTCCCAACAGGACAGCCGGCGTCTGTCGACAGACATATTTGTATCTGTCGACAGATGCTTGCAGAATATGACTTTGTTGGATTTTTGTAAGGAATTTGAAGTGGACCTCTTGAGCAGTGTTTTTTAACAGATTACCTAAGGTGAATAGATGACGAATACATATATAAGAACCTATCATATACATGAAGATGTAAAGCCACTTCAAATATCTTAATGGTTCAAACATAATACTGAATTAGCCTGAAGCTGAAGCATGAAGAAAACACTTACGGGTATCCAAAAAGAAACACTTTTACTCTTCTTTTTATTTATTAGAGTATAGGACAACACAATCTTCAGTGGAGGTGCAAATGATCAAGGAGGGAAATATCTACATGCCAAGACATTCAAAAACATCAATTACTCATGGGAATTATCACTCAGTGGAGGCTTCACACTATTGCATTATTGTCCTCATTTGCCCTTCATTTATGCAATGGAAAGAAAATGGTAATCAAGATAACGTCTCGCCTTTGAACATGAGGGTAGACATTATTCGTGCCCGTACCCCCAGTTACTCAGTGAAAGTGTCCATCATACCGTTGTACAGAGTTGACGAATTAGCCTTTTGACGCGAGGGCAAACATTTGTGATGCCCACTCCCCGGTTACTCAGCAAGAACTCATCATTGCTCTGCATTTTTCCAAATTATGTAGTTTTAATCTAATGGAATAAAATTGTTTAGGTAGCTTTTCTCCAAGTATTGTGTTAATAACCCAAGTTTAATATAGCGATTGATTATCTAGCAATTGTAAACATTAAGCTCAATGATCATAATACCTTTAAAAAAAAATCATGTTTGCCTATAAGTAAATAATGAAGAAGAGTTAGGTGTTAAGTTTTTGAAAATGGTGAAATGTTTCCAGAATGATTGAACCTAGACTTAACTTGAGTATTATGTAAAAATCACAAGATTGTTGAAAATTGCTTTAATATCTTATGCACATGATGTGATCAAATATGTTATTAACATCAGATAAACACCTTAGACATTTTAAAGAAACCTGCTCAAAGAGGTTTGGATTGAATAGGCTTGGAATGCCAGGTAGAAGTGTGTCTGTCGACAGCTAAGGGGAGCTTGTCGACAGGTACACTCAGACAGAGAAATGGGTGTTCAGCTAGTTGTGAGTACTGTGATATCTGTCGACAAGCCAGGGTGTGTCTGTCGACAGCTACACACAGACAGAGTGAAGGGTGTGCGGGGAGGACAAAACCTGTGAGATCTGTCGACAGATGCATGGTTGACTGTCGACAGATGCACACAGAGTTCAGAACCTGTGGTCTGTGGATGCCTATCTGTCGACAGGAAAAGAAGGAGCTGTCGACAGATCATTGTTGAAGGCCAGTCTAGAGAAAGAAGGGAATATGAAAAGATCATTTTATGTGAAGGAGTTAATGAACAGCAAGAAGAAATGTTTTCCTTCACAATAACACCCAACTTTTGAACTAGCTCCCCCATAATGTGTGCTCATGAAAAGACACAAAGTTGATCAATGCAATTCAATCCAAGCAAGATTAGCACACATGTATTCAGCAAAACATTCATGGAATTGAGACTGTTTTTGGTATTATCTAATTTATGATTTTTTGTCTTATTTTTTTTTTTTTTTTTTTTGTTAGAGTAGTTTGGCTAATGAAATGAGACTTACCCCTTTATCCAACATGGATGTCCCTTCATGGGCTCCAACTACGGGTACTTGGCGGAGAATGTTTTCTCACGCATAATGAAGGTTTCCAAACAAGCCGAACTTGTTTTTCCACAAATCACCATTTGATATACCCCATAGTTGTTGCTTACGAAGGACATTCATCAAGGACTGGGGATATTTGTCACTGAATTTTACATAGGCCTAATTCTCTTCTAAGAGATGTGAACCTATCCTCTGCCAATGGTTTTGTAAAGATATCAGCTAGTTGTTGTTCTGTTGGTATGAAGCTAATTTCCAAATTTCTATTTGCAACCTCATCTCTCAAGAAGTGATGACGAATTTCTATATGTTTTGTCCTAGAGTGTTGAATGGGATTCTTGGATAGATTGATTGCACTAGTGTTGTCACATAGGATTGGTGTGCATCCAAGGTCAATGTCGTAGTCACACAACTGACTTTTTATCCACAACACCTGTGTTGCACAACTCCCTGCAGCAACATATTCTGCCTCTGCAGTGGAGAGTGCAACCGAATGTTGCTTCTTGGATGCCCACGAAACCATGCAACCACCAAGCATCTGACAATAGCCACTAGTGCTCTTCCTGTCAATTTTACATCCAGCATAGTCAGCATCAGAATATGAGATTAAGTTAAAGCTACTCCCTGCCGGATACCAAAGACCCATGTCATGTGTACCTGAGAGATACCTGAATATTCTCTTAACTGCAATTTGGTGGCTTTCCTTTGGACTAGATTGATATCTAGCACAGAGGCAAACACTGAATTGTATGTCAGGTCTACTTGCAGTAAGATAGAGGAGTGAGCCAATCATACCTCGGAAATGTTTAGCATCTACCGGTTTACCTTTCTCATCACTTTCTAGCTTAATGCTTGTGCTCATCGGTGTTGAGGCAGGTTTTGCAGTTTCAAACTGAAATCTCTTGAGAAGCTCTTTAACGTATTTTTCTTGGTTTATGAAGAAGCCATCTTCCATTTGCTTGACCTGCAGACCAAGAAAAAATTGAAGCTCCCCCATTAAGCTCATCTCAAATTCACTGTGCATATGATGTGAGAATTCTTCACAAAGTGATGGGTTAGTAGAGCCAAAGATTATGTCGTCCACATACACTTGAACAACAATGATGTGTGTGCGAACTTTCTTTGTAAAGAGAGTTTGGTCTACTTTACCTCGTGAGTAGTTTTTGCTTACCAGAAATTGGCTTAGCCTGTCGTACCAAGCTCGGGGTGCCTGTTTCAAACCATAGAGAGCCTTGTGCAATTTGTATACATGGTTTGGTTTGTCATGAAGTTCAAAGCCAGGTGGTTGAGAGACATAAACTTCCTCTTTGATGTAGCCATTTAAGAAAGCAGTTTTAACATCCATTTGATATAGTTTGAACTTGTTTGAGCATGCATAAGCTAACAAGATTCTGACTGCTTCTAGTCTAGCTACAGGTGCAAAAGATTCTTCAAAATCCACACCAAATTCCTGATTATACCCCTTTGCAACCAGTCTAGCCTTGTTTCTCACCACCTTTCCCTCTTCATTTAGTTTATTCCTAAAGACCCATCGTGTTCCAATTACAGAAATTTCGGGGGTTTTAGGAACTAAGCTCCAGACATTGTTTCTTTGAAATTGACCTAGCTCCTCATGCATAGCATCAATCCATGAATTTTCGTTTAAGGCTTCTTCAACATTTTTAGGCTCCACTTGAGAGACAAAGGCTAAATGATCCTGTTCAACTATTTGATGAACTTGAGACCTAGTTTGAACTGAATCATTTATGTTACCTATGACATTCTCAAGTGGATGAGCTTTAGAGTACCTCACACTTGTGATTGTTGAAGGACCGGGTTGATCTTGCACTTCAGAAGTCTGTTCTGGAGGAGGGGTGGCTGGAGGACTTCCATGTTGTGGATCTTGTGCAGGTACTTCATCTTCATTTCTGAACAGAAATCCGTCATCTTCATCATTGTACCTGCGTAGATAGCCATTGATTATTGTTGGAACTGACTTAGAGATTGTGTTTGGTTTTCTTTGCAGTTCTTCATGTGTTGTATCTTCAGTGTCATCTTGAAACCTGTAAGGATTAGGACTGTTAGATTTGGTTTGAGATTCATCAAATACAACATGTGGAGTTTCTTCCACTTTTCTGGTTTTAAGATTAAACACTCTATAAGCTCTAGAGTGTTCTGAGTATCCAAGAAAAATACCTTTGTCGCTTTTGGCTTCAAATTTGTCCAGATCAATTTTATCATTGTTATGTATGAACACCTTTGAACCAAAAACTCTGAAGTGTCCAAGGGATGGTTTCTTACCTTTCAGAAGCTCATAGGGAGTTTTCTTGAATACCGGTCTTACCATGGCTCGATTGAGAATGTAGCATGACGTGTTTACTGCTTCTGCCCAAAAGGTTCTGGAGAGTTGATTTTCGATCAGAAGCGTACGAGCCATCTCCACCAAGGTTCTATTTTTCCTCTCCACAACCCCGTTTTGTTCTGGAGTTCTTGGGGAGGAGAACAAGTGTTCTATTCCTTGGTTCCTGCAGAAATCAGTGAAGGAGTGGTTGTCAAATTCTCCCCCGTGATCAGTGCGAATGGAGCATATCTTGTGGACATTTCCATGCTCAATTTTATTGAAGAAGTCTTCAAAAACATTCAGTGCATCATTCTTATGAGCCAGAAATTTCACCCAAGTGAACCTTGAAAAGTCATCTACAATGACAAAACCATACCGTTTGCCAGTGAGACTCAGTGTTCTAGTAGGTCCAAATAGGTCCATGTGCAACAGTTCATATGCTTTGGAAGTACTTACCGGTGCTTTCGATTTGAAGGATTTTCGGGTCTGTTTTCCCTGTGCACATGCATCACAGAAATTTTCATTTTTCTTGAATGGAATTTCAGGAAGTCCACTTACAAGTTTGAGCCTCATTATCTTGTTCAAAACATTGTAACTCGCATGTCCAAGCCTACGATGCCACAATGTAAGCTCATCCTGTTTATTTGCTACAAGACATAAATCATTATTTTCTGGATCATCCAAATCAACCATGTAGATGTTATTCATTCTTTTTCCAGAAAATTTGAGACTTCCTGTTTCCTTATCAAGGATTTGACATGAATCTGATTCAAAAACAATTTTATGGCCTTTATCACACAATTGACTTATGCTAAGCAAATTGTGATGAAGACCATCAACTAATAGTACATTATCTATTGAGTTGGAGGCAAACTTACCAACCTTACCTGAGCCAATGATCTGGCCTTTGTTGTTACCTCCAAAGACAACGTGACCTCCGTCTTTTTCCACGAGCAAACTGAATTTTTCTTTATCGCCCGTCATATGCCTCGAGCAGCCACTATCCAGGTACCATTTGTTTTGATTGTGTGCTGCTAGGCATTCCTGCACATGTGGATCAGACAAGAGGTTTTGGTACCCAAATTACTTTGGGTGCCGTTTCATCATTCATGCCAAACAGTAAATGCTTTGGAATCCAGATTTGTTTAAATTTCTGTTTTAGTGGATTGTTCCAGCATTGTTTTTCATTGTGCCCAATCTTTTTACAGATCTTACATGATGATGGCTTATGAACAACAGTGGATTTTGGATTCTTAGTTGCATGCATAGGCATCTTACCCTTTTGTTGCCTAGTGAGCTTAGCATTAGGAACTTGCTGTTTTGCCTTGGGACATCCCTGTTTGGGGTTGGTAGCAAACTCCTTAAGCTTAGTTGGAACAAATTTGGTAGCCTTAGGTTCCTGGTTTTTGCCCTTGGTTTGATTTTTCCTTTTCCTTGAGGGATTTTGATTGCTAGAACTTGGGATAGGATCAGTGAAATTAGTCAGCAGATTTTTTCCTGTTTCCTTTGGCTTGGGATTTTGAAACCCAATCCCATGTCTAGCAACAAACACATTGGATCCTAAGATTGCATCTAGATTCTGTTTGCTCTTGACAAAACTAGATAGATCCTTTGTTTTGCCTTTCAATTCCTTTTCAGCTTTTTCCAATTTCTCTTTTAGATCAGTATGCTCATTGTTTAGAGTTTCAAGGAGGTTCATTAGATCATCTTTCTCTTTTTGAGCTTCTTGAAGCTTAATTTTCATGCTATCCATCTCTTCACTGTGTGTTTGTTCATCTATTTTCATCATGTCAATTACCTTATTCAGAGATTCAATTTCATCATTATTATCAGTTTCATGAATAAGGAAATTAACTTTCTTCTTGAGTGCTTTATTTTCTGATTTGAATTGACGGAATTTTTCAAAAAGGACAGTGTATGCTTCTTCCCATTCAGCAGTAGAAAAAGACTCAAAGGAAGAATTTACCTCAGAGGAGTCATCACTCCTTGCCATAAGACAGTGAATCTCGTCATCTCCTGAGGTAGCTTGACTTTTTTCATCATCGTCTTCATCACTCCATGTAGCCAGCATTGCTTTGGCTTTCTTGAAGACGAACTTGTCCTTTTTCAGTTTCTTCTTGAGCTCGGGGCACTCTCCTCTCATGTGTCCCTGCTTCTTGCACTCATAGCACACAACATCAGATTTTTTATTGGACGAATCAAACCTGTTGGTGCCTTTTTGGAAAGGTTTGGAGTTTCCTGAACCTCTTCTCTTGAATTTTAAAAACTTCTTAAACTGTCTAGTGAGCATGGCCATTTCATCATTCTCACTATCAGTAGAGGTTTCAGACTCAGACCCTTCCTGTTGGGCATTCTTTTTGGAATCTGAAGATACTTTATTTGAGGCCTTCAAGGCAATTGACTTCCTTGGATTCTCTTCAGTTTCTTTTCTTTTTACATTTAGTTCATAAGTCATGAGAGATCCAATCAATTCATCCACTTTCATTGTTGAAAGATTCTTGGAATCCTCGATGACAGTGACTTTGGTGTTCCATGAGGATGGAAGAGACCGAAGTATCTTCCTCACCAAATCACTTTCTGAGTATTCCTTCTTAAGACCTTTCAATCCATTTATAAGTACCATGAATCTAGCAAACATGTCAGAAATTGTCTCATCACGGTTCATCTTAAACATTTCATATTCTGAGACTAACATGCTTACCTTGGATTCTCTCACCTCAGACGTACCTTCATATATCAACTCGAGCTTGTCCCACATCTCCTTAGCTGAGGTGCATGTGGAGACTCTCGAGTATTCCTTTGGGTGGACCGCGCACTGCATCATGTTGAGGGCGCTCCAGTTGAGTGTCCCTTTTGCAATCTGGTCCTTGGTCCATGTATCTTCGTCTTGAGGCAATCCATATGGTCCTGTTCTGACTATCTTCCACAATTCATAGTTTTGTGCTCGTAGAAACACCTGCATGCGGTTTTTCCAATATGGATAGTCAGTGCCATCAAAGAAGGGTGGCCTGGTCACAGAGTGTCCCTCGGCCATATACCCCTTGGTAGATTCCATTTGATCGTGAATCTCCTGATCGTTAGATCAAATAGATAAAGCAATAAATCGGAGAAACCACGCTCTGATACCAATTGAAGGGTTGCGGAATTCCCAATATGGTAATCTAGAAGGGGGGTTGAATAGATTACTGCCTCTTAAAAACTATTATCACGTTCTTTTTCTTAAAGCACAGATTATCAAGACAGTATCAAGATCTAAACTATGTGTAGATGATGTAGAAACCTATCTAGTGTGTGAATATGCAACGTGTCTATCAAACATCTATCGTAGAAATGATCAAACCACGAGACACGCAGATTTACGTGGTTCGGAGTACACAACAGTGTATCCTACGTCCACGGCACACACACACACACAGAGTAAACTGCTTATGAGCGAGTTCAGTGACTACAACTCACACACACACGTGTTTTCTGATGTGCACCCACGATCAGAACAACACACACACGTGATCTCAAGCACAAGAGACGCTTGAATCACACAAACACACACACAGTTGATGAGAATTATGAAACAGGAAGAGTTCAGAGCGTAGGAGTAAATCCTAATGTGGAACTCTTCTGAGAACGCCTGGATGGAGTTCAAACTTCGACTTGAGTGCTCTGGACTGATGGAGAAGGTTGAATCCACGACGATCTATCTTCAGTACTGCAGGATCAACTGATCTTTCGGTCTCTGCACTGCAGACTTGAAGCAGAGCAGCAGCAACTTCTTTTCTCTTGGACTTGGCTTTAGGGTTTTTGGTTGTGGCTGCTTCTGTACGAGATTCTCTTCAAAAGGATGCTTATATAGTTGTGTTTTCATGTGGAGAGTCGTGGGACTTGAAAACACAATCTTGGATATGAAGGAAGGTTTCCGTATTTGAAGATCCTCTGCATCTGTCGACAGGTTCTGAGTATCTGTCGACAGATTGCAACAGATTTGCAACAGACAGACTTCAGGTTGCTCTGGTCTGTGGCATCTGTCGACAGGCGATATCCATCTGTCGACAGGCAGAGACAGTTTTGCCAAAACACAGAACTCTGGTATTTCTGTCTGCGACATCTGTCGACAGGTCTCTGAGAATCTGTCGACAGGTGCTCTCAGTACTCTTCAGTCTGATCACAACTGCGGCATCTGTCGACATATGCCTTTGGGTCTGTCGACAGGTACATGTATACTCTGTGATTGTGATCATTTTCTCATGATTTGAGAAGGCTTGGTTATATGCATTTGTACCTGCATGATAAAACATGTATAGTTAGGTATAATGTAGACATAGATAACCAAATATTGTATCATCTTAATTGACATGTATGAAACCTCAATTCAACTCATTCATCATTAAAAACATTGTTTGACTTTCATTTATCACTTAGAGTGTGAATTCACTTAGTTTCCAGAATATGAACCCAACAGAAGATCATAAGAACAAGGCCAGATTGGTAGCTCAAGGCTATTCCCAAGAGGAAGGCATAGATTTCGATGAAACCTATACACCTGTAGCTAAACTTGAGGCTATTAGAATCCTACTTGCATATGCATCTGCACTAGATGTGAAATTATTTCAAATGGATGTAAAGTCTGCATTTCTTAATGGTTTTATTAAGGAGGAAGTTTATGTAGAACAACCTCCAGGATTTGATGACACTGAATTTCCAAATCATATTTTTAAATTACACAAAGCATTATATGGTTTAAAACAAGCACCTAGAGCTTGGTATGAAAGGCTTAGCTCATTTCTATTAGACCATGGTTTCATTAGAGGTCAA
>CM024759.1:1593794-1755573 GCA_014218235.1 Colocasia esculenta | reverse complement strand
CATTTACACTCCTAGTTGAGTGGTTGGGATGGATGGTGAAGGAAGAGGTTGGGAAGTTGTAGGTGGATAGGTGGTCACTAGTGGTTGACAGATGAAGAAGGTGTGGGTGATGAGGGTGGTTCATCAATAAATAGAGTGGGAGAATAAATGTGTTTAGGAATAGGCTTCTTGGATGGCTCAGGAGAAGGAGGAGCAGTGGATGGATTTGCTGGAGAGGAAGGGGCAGAAGTCTGTTCCCACTGAGCCACAGTTGGAATCTCTACAGGATGTGTTTCTGTGCCAGGCTCCATATCAGCAGGTGGATCAACTGATACTGTAACGACCCTCTTTATACCGGTATGATTATACCAATCTACATCGATACAAAGGGCGCCGTCACAGTGGGACATTTACCCAACACAACACAGTAGGTCGAGATGTACATAAATAGCAAAAGAAATTACAGCGGAAATAAAAGATGATCTTATTCCATCATCATTCACACATTCCACAGTCGATATAGTAGCAATGTAAATAACAAATGTCCACAATTATACAAGTCCATATAACATTGTCCACATACTAATAAATGAAAATTGTAGTCTAACAAGTAGTCTCCACAAGCACAGCTACTCCTCTCGCTCGGAGTCGCTCCTCACTATGTCCTCCTCTAGCACGGGGACACCTGTCTCACCTGTATGTTAAAGCAAGTATGAGTCTTCCAAAAAGACCCAACAAGCAACCCATTGGCACATCCTTACACATATCACATTTAAGCTAATCTTTTAAACAATAAGAGAAACATGGCACATGGTTTATGTCAATTAAGCAAGTACTCATGAATAACCTATAACATGCTTTCTACACATGGTCTTTACTTGATTCATGATGTCAATTTCAATTCATATCACTTCATATTCCTAAACAAATAGATCATGGAATTTAAGCACATAGTTAATAACAATCCTAGCATGATGTCTAACACTTTTCACATGCCTTTATACCACATATTCACATCTTTTACTTGCTGTTTTAATATAAATAAAACATATTCACATGGTTTCACATCTTTTCATATGGTAACACATTAACACATCATTATCACATGATCACATTGCACATTTTCACACTTTTCACACTTTTACACATTATTTGCCGTGACACATAGTTCGAACCACCATAAAGAAGGACACACATTCACATAACACATACCCGTCACCTAGGCATTATAGTGATGAATCTTGGTAACTGCGCAGAACCGGGAGAAGCCCTCTCCACCCTAACAAGTGGTACTTGTCTACCTCTAAGATTTCATCTTGATACCCACAGGATATCAGATACACATTCAGCCTTCTCATAAGGACTTTTCTACAGTACGGCCCCACGGCCTTCTATGGTAGCAGTGTCAATTTTGGCATATAATTCACTTAAACACATTGTCTCACTTAATCCCATGATTAACAACATTTTATCTACACTATTTGGTCGATTCACATGCATATTATTCAAACATATGTACATCAGTTTACAGAACCTAACATGACTATCTAACAATGCCAATTCATGTATAACAGTGCCTAAACATGCTGCATATCACTGAAATTACATTCTCTTAATCAAACATGCTTACATGACTTAATTACCCTTTATAAGAGCAAACAGTATCTACAAGTATCAAAACAATACCAAATTTTAACTACAAACTCTACACATGTAATATGTATATGACTAATTTTACAGAATTTTTGCAACAGTAAAACTATTTTTACAATTTAGTATAGATTTCATGCAATTTCAGCAAGATAATTCATTTTAACATGATAGACAGTAACCAGTCGGTTCTCATAGTTTTAAAACATGTAACAGTAGCCCTAAGTTCATTAAAATTCTTTGTAACAATTTCCTGCATCAATTCTATTTATTCAGAATTAACCCTGTCAAATCATGCATATTTCTCCATAACAGATATAATATTAAATGACAGCTTGATCAAAATTTCGACCGAAATTCATGGGTTGACCATACCTGAACACCATAATTTTTTCAACATGTACAAACATCCAAAAATCCGTAAAGCATATCACAGAGATCAAAATCATAATTCTGTGAAAACCAAAAGAACTTGGCGGCAAGGGTCTTGTCGTCAAGGTGGGTTAATGGTACAATCGATTGTCGTTAACTCAGGAACTTGGCGGCAACAAGGTTGTCGTCAACCTCTTGTCTGCAGAAAAGTGCAGACTGAACTCATAAAAAGAGAGAATTGGGGGTCCAGGACACGAATTAAAAATATACAAAAATACCTAAACTCTAGGAGACATGTCTAGGGATGATACCCCTAAGTTACTTGCCTGAAGAAAAACCTCTGAAGATCAAATTTGGCGATGAAGCCCTCCTCGGCCAAGCCAAGAAGGTGAATCTTTCATCCTTAAATCTGGTCCACACGCATGCACAGCTGGTCTCCCAGAGTCAAGAGAGCTTCTTCACCTCCAGATGCACCTTCAAGTTGATGAAGATTGCCGGAGAAGCCTCCCAAATGCCGGATCAAGCCTCACAAAGGTTTGCTCTTTTTCTCTCCCGGAACCCAAAAAGCCCTAGGTGAGAAAAGTCCTCCCTTAACCGAGATCTCTAGGTTTTATAGGCTAAGAGTCGGGGTAGACCTAGCATTAGGAGTCCTGACCGTTGGGGATTGGGTTTCCTAAACCAACACGGGAGAAAACGGAGCCGTTTTAGATCTGGAATCCCAAACACAGCTAGAGAAGTAAACGGCCACTTTGTTGCCGTTAACAGGAAGTAGGCGCCAATCGATGTTGACGTCTATATCCTCTGGCTGCACAGTCAACGACACACAAGTTGCCGTCAACCTACTCTTAACGTTAAGGGATGTTGACATTAAACAGGGAATTCAGGCAGAACCTAAAATATCAAGCAACATACATGCACAAAATTAAATAAATATATACATATACACATAAAGAAATAAATATAATATACATTGAATTGAGAGCCTTACAGATACAGAAGGCCTTGGAGGCCCAGAGGCTTCTACTTGATCAGATGGCCCTGATGGTCCAATATCTTCCTCTGCCTGCTCTGGAGGCCCAGATGGCCCAGCAACTTTTGCTGCCTGGACAAATGGCCCTAATGGCCTAGCATCATCCTCTGTCTGCTCTGAAGGCCCTGGTGGCCTAGCATCATCTGCTACAATAGGGACTTGAGGTTCTTGCTCTGTTGGCCCTTGAGCATCATGTCGGTTGACAGAAGCTGATGAGAGTAGGTGAGTTCTCACAAATTGAGTGAGATCAGTCACCATGGTCCTCAAACTGCTCAATTCAACCTTCATCCCTTGAAGCTCATCTTTTACTTCACATAAGAGTTTGTCTTGAATATGCTGGCTATTGACGACAGGTGTAAGGTCTTGTTGTAGTGAGTAGAGTAATTCTCCCTGAGCATTTAGCCATTCTATAATAGGCTCGAGGTGAACACAGACTTTCACCTGCTTATGCTTGTTGTGACTCTCCTGGTGAGCCTAGGAACCCTGTCATGTATAATCTTTTTCTGACAACATCATCAACAGGTGGTCCTCATTCATAGCTGCATATTCTGTATATTGATGGACAGGGGCATCATCATCAGATGCATCCTCTACTATTCCTTCCACAAATTGCTCCTCATCATTATTTATGGCAGGCCCCGTGAACAGCCAAAGGAGATTTTTGATGCTCCCCTTCAACAGGAGCTTCTTCAATATGACCTTCCAATGGCATATCATCTAGGAAGACTTCATGATCCCCTTCAACAGAAGCTTCCACTTCATGATTATCAACAAATGTCTCATGTACAACAGGAGTTTCCATTCTAGGTTCAGTCAAAGTACTTACATCTGGTTGCTCTGAAGACTCAATAGGTTCTATTCTTCTGTCAGAAAATACAGGTGCAACTGTTTTGGTACCCACAACCTCAGTTTTAGCTTCTTGGGTTGATGGGGCTTCTACACTGTGAGTGTCTGCCATAATGGCTTCTCCTTCAGCCATGGAGTCCTTGGACCAACCATTGTCAGAAAATGTTAATCCACTTTTCTTAAGATTTTTGGTTCGGATAGCTGGCCCATTCTTTCCAACAACTCCCCTTCCAGGTCTACTTCAAAGTGTTGAAAAATTATTGTGAGTAGTTAAGCATAGGGAAGAGGGATCGCTAGCTTGTTCTTCACATCAGATGAGTTCAGCTGTGGACTTCAATTTTTCAAACAAAGTCTGAGCCATATTTACCTTCTAATTTTGCATGGCCCAAAACATAATATATGCGTCCCCTTTTGTACATTGGGAGAAACTAGCACTACGGGGTACTAAAATTTGACAAACAATAAAATGCAGCAATCTATTGAAAGCAGTGAATTGATTTATGTCTATTTTCCCATCCTTTAGCTTATACTCTGTCCCGATGATACCAAGCCCTGACATGAATATCTACTGAGTTAATCAAACTGGGACTTTTCTTGGAGCAATCAAATAACTCATCCAAAAGTTCAAAGGTTATTCGAATGTGCTTACCTTTGACGAATAGTGTGCCTCCATCTTCAGATTGAAGGCAAGTGTAGAACACCTTCACCAAATGAGGGTAGCTAGGTTCAAAAACTGTGCATAATCATGTCCACTTCATCCTTTGAAGGGCTTCAACAATACTGACCATTCCATGCTTTTCCAAATCTGCCAAATCAACAGCCGTATTGCCGCAAGTCTTGATCTTGACGGCCTGATACCTCTAAAGTTGCTCTGTCGTGAAAAACTTAGCACTGTAGCCACCCAATCTGTTGGAACTTCCTGATGCGGCCATGGAAATCAAGGAAGGAAGATTCTTTGTGCTCGCAGGAGGTAGGTGAGCAAAACTCCTCAAGAAATTTGAGCGGGAAGGATCAAGGATTACAAAGATGAGGAGGGTTCTTCCGGACTCGTGAAACCAAGGGAGGGTTTCGCAGAGCTCAGAGTCGAAAGGGCACGAAGAGAGAGAGAATCGATGGGGAATGAGTTGCAATAAAAAAATGGACATTAGGAGTATTAATGGCACAAAACGACAAAAAAGGTGTTTCGCTTTCAGAATGGCTCATACATTGAGAGAATTTATTACTAATGGAGGCATATCGAATAAAATGTAGAATAGAATAAAATCAATGTTTATTACAGAGAAGAGCAATTTCTTTTACTCTGAAATAAATTGATGTATTTCAGTTATATGTAGATAAATCCTTTACAAATTGCACATGCCCAATTGCCATTTGAGAGAGGTGAATCTCTCTTCAGGTAAGACTTTTGTAAAGATGTCTACTAACTGATTTAAAGTATCTATAAAAGAAATATTAATATTTTCATTTGCTACATGTTCTCTAATGAAATGATACCTAACCTCAATATGTTTGGTCCTCGAGTGCTGCACAAAATTTTTAGTGAGATTAATAGCACTTGTGTTGTCACATAGTAGTGGAATTGTTTTGATATGTAGTTCATAATTTTAAAGTTGTTGTTTGATCCAAAGAAGTTGAGTGCAACAGCTCCCAGTAGCCACATATTTGGCTTCAGCAGTTGATAGGGCTACTGAGTTTTGTTTCTTTGAAGACCATGAGATCAAACATCCTGCAAGAAATTGACAACAGCCACTAGTGCTTTTTCTATCCACTTTACATCTAGCATAGTTAGCAACTGAGTATCCAATTGGATTGATCTTACAAGTTTTAGGATACCATAAACCTAAATATGAGTATGAGCTAAATATCTGAAAATCTTTTTTACTGAAATCAAGTGAGATTCCTTGGGATCAGATTGATACCTAGCACACATGCATACACTAAATAAAATATCAGGTCTGCTAGCAGTCAAGTAAAGCAATGAACCAATCATACCTCTATAAAGTTTTTGGTCCACCTTCTACCTTCTAGATCACTATCCAACCTTGTTGATGTGCTCATTGGAGTGGATAAGGGCTTTGCATTGTCAAATCCAAATTTTTTTAATAGTTCCTTGGTGTATTTAATTTGACTAATGTGAGTCCCTTCTTTGCCTTGTTTGATTTGTAGTCCAAGAAAGTAGTTGAGCTCCCCCATCATGCTCATCTCAAATTCTCCCTGCATTAACTTTTCAAAGTACTTGCACAGAGATTCATCAGTAGATCCAAAATGATGTCATCAACATAAATTTGTACAATTAATATATCAATAGTACAAGATTTAATAAATAGAGTGTTGTCAACTTTGCCTCTAATGAAATCATAATTAACAAAAAGGCACTAAGTCTTTCATACCAAGCTCTAGGTGCTTGTTTCATATCATATAATATTTTATGCAACTTAAAAACATGATTAGGATATTCTAAGTCATTGAAACTAGGAGGTTGTTCTACATAGACCTCCTCTTTTATAAACCATTAAAAACAGTTGATTTTACATCCATTTGAAAAAATTTTAAATATAATGCCGATGCATATGCTAGTAAAATCTGAATACTCTCAAGTCTAGAACTGATGCATAGGTTTTATCAAAATCTATGTCTTCCATTTGGGAATAGCCTTGAGCAACTATCTAGCATTATTTCTAATAATAACACTAGCTTCATCCAACTTGTTCCTGAACACCATTTAGTGCCAATCATAGGATGATCTGATGGTCTAGGAACAAGGGACCAGACTTGGTTTCTTTTGAAATGGTTTAGTGTTAAGTGTAGAATGATTATCTAGAGGGGGGGGGGGTGAATAGAGAATCTTCAAAATTATATGCCAATTTGGAAAATAGGATCAGTGAAATTTGAAAACAGATTACGAGAATGACTCACAACACAGAGAAACACAAACCATATAAGAGAGAGCAGAATTTTTAAGGTGGTTCGGCTCCAATGAGGAGACCTACGTCCACCCCTTACCAATCAGTGAGGCTCCACTACGAGGACAACTGTGTGAGACTCTCATACAACTGCTGATTCACAGATTCCACAAATCCGCTGACTCACAGCTTGAACAACCCGCTGATTCACAACTTCAAAACTTATGATCCACTCACAACAAGTGAAGGATCAACTTAGTCTACTTCACAAAGAAGCAGATGGCTAACCAAAGTCAAATTTGAAGAAATTGAAAAGTATTGAAGTAGACAAATGTCTGAAGAAGTTTAGAGGTGAACAAACTCTTAGCACAAAAGCTAGTTCTGATTCGAGAACTCTCTATCTTCAATTCAAACTTCTCCTCAGACGAATTCTTCTTCTGATTGCAGCACAAGGATTGCACGTCTCTGAGTTGAAGAAGAATTCTGATCCTCTGTTCTCAGTGTTCAGCAACAATTCTTCGAAGTCGCAAATTGGCTTGATCCAGCAACACCTTCGTTCAATTTGATGCAATACTAGAGTCGCCTATTCTTCCTGAACACAGATATATCTGCCCTCTTCTATTCTTCGTGCTCTCCGATCTCCCTTTTTCAAAACTGTGTACGATTACTTTTTCAACTGGGATGGTTCACCTCTTTTTATCTGAACCCTGGAATCTTCTGCAGTGGGCCCCTCAATAGATTCCAAAAGTTGGAAGAATCTTTTTGCCGCCAAAGGATGGCATCTTCCAGAAACAAGTGACGTGTACCCGAAGTTCTAACGAACGGGCCTAGGGACACGTGCCCAATAATAATGCGCTAGCGAATGCTCTATTAAAAGATTCTAAGTATTGAAGTGTCGACGCATCCATAATGCAATGTCGACACACACATACCTAAAGAAAAACATGCGATCCGGAATTATACCTATTAGAGTTGACTATTAATCCTTTTCAGAGTCAACCTGTCAGACATGTAGAGTCGACCTCATTTGGAAAGGACCTCATCGACACTTTTCCTTAAGAGACTGGCTGAAAGCCTGAATAGCGTTGACCTTATCCATATTTGGTGTCGACCTTTTCTGATTGCTTCACTTCAGAACAGCACAAGAAAGCCTCTAGTGTCGACCTTATTCTTGAGTAGTGTCGACCTTAAAGGAAGTACTGAATTCTTCACTTGATTCAAATGAGTTACTCCTGTGAAACAAATGCCAAGTGTCAGATATTTATGGCTTTTTACTTAATTTATGACATCATCAAAACTAGGGACACAACAATCTCCCCTTTTTTGATGATGACAACATTTAATCATAGAGTTTGGACTTTTAAATGTGTTCATAACACAAGAAACATTAGTCCACTCAACCATTCACAAATGTAAACAAGCCATCCACACATGTAAAAGCACAATCACACAGATCCGTTGCAATTTGAGCATACTTTGATGATTTCATTCCACATAACAAGGATTTTACAAAGATCACCAACCATCAAAGTGCAAAAACAAGTAACATAGTTATATCCAACTATAAACCTTCAAAACATCCATTAAACATCCATCAAACATCTATGACCAATCTCTCCCCCTTTGACATAATCAAAAAGAAGGAATCATTGAGAAGTTGGAGGTGGCTGAGGTGGAAACAGCTTGTTCTCAATTGGGGACAGTCTGAAATGGATATCACTGTAATGGTCCCGAAGAAAATAATCAATTGAATTGAACTTCAGAGACAGAAACTCTTTCAATTTCTCAAACTGATTGTCAAGAATCACTGGCATGTTATCAATTCCATGGGGCATGGTGGGTGCAATTTCTTAAGAGGTAGCCTGATTGCTGTCTGTGGAATCATTAGTGTCATGCAACTTCCAAACTTGATTGAATTCATCTCTCACTTGTTGGAGTTTATGAGAGATATCTTCATGGTAACCCCGTAAAATAGTCATCTTTTGAGAGAGTTGTTAAATAGTTTGGATGATACCAAGAATATCATTTAGCTTATCAACCCCTTGCTGTAGAGCTTCTTCAATAGACTGGACTTTGTCGAAAATCACAGCTTGAGTATAAGATGCTTTATTGAACACATACCCTATGGTCTAAACCAGCTGATCAAATCTGACTGCTGTAAACCTGTGGATTTGTTCTTGCCTATCAACATTTTTAGTGAGCCTCCTTTCAATAGATTCCAGTCTGCTGTCAAATTCCAAGGCTTGCTGATCAACTTTTGTGTGCAATAGAGCAAGAGAGTTGTTGACTGCTGAGAATTGATCTTGGAAGAAGTTGAGAAACTCAGATGGAATTTGAACTCCTGCTGAGGATGAAGAAGGAATATCATGCACAGATGGTGAATGTCCAGAAGGAGGAAGATGAGGAGGTGAGATGTGAGGAGGATCTGATCCTAAAACATCAGCTGAAGGGATATGAATAGGAGAGGGAATAGGTAGATTCTCTTCCAATGAATATCCTCATGGACAACATCCCTTTGAATTCTCTGCACTTCTTCATCTTGCTGTGGCTGGTCCATACCCATTCCTCATCAACATTTTCGAGGGTGCCAAATTAAGCTTCATAAATTTCTCAATATGAGCCAAGTCATATGTGTGAAACTTGGCTATTTTCTGAACTTTGGTAGCACCCAAGGGAATGTCCAATGCTGAAAGATTGTGGACAAGTGAGCTGCATAAGGCAAACTCTTTCTCAACTCAAGCCTGGTTACCTCATGAAGCAGTTGACAGATGATTGTAACTAGGTTGACTTTTTCTCTCTTGATCATGCAAAACATTAGAAATCTCTGCAAACTAGTGACTCTTTGTCTCCCTCCTCCTTGAGGAGTTAGAATTGTAGTTCATCAATGATGCAACAGTCGATTTACAGGAGGAGATCTGTTTGCATTTAGTGTTGAAACCTTTGTCTGATTAAAATCGTTTACATCACTTGGCAGACCAGTTAAAACTGAATACGCTTCATGTGCACATAACTGAAAATTTCGAGGATTATGACCTTCATTTGGTATGTCCAGCAACTGACTCACAATGGCATTTGTGAGTATAATATGAACTCCCCTTACACTTGACTCTAGAGAATGCTTCTTACTAATCAAATTTCTATAAAATTCTTGGACCAAAATAGGATAATATATCCTATGCTCACTTATGAAGCTTGTCTAGCCCTGGAATTGTAGCATACCTAGAAGTTCTGGAAAAAGTAGTGATCATACCTTCATCTTGAACTTTGATGATTCTGGGATGCAGGATGGGCTTGTTCCCAGTTATCATCTTTTCACTTTTGAAGAGGGAAACTTTGACTCTTCATCATCAGACTTATCATCTCCGGATTCTGATTCTTCTTCTTGATCAGAGTTCTGTACTGGCACCTCAAAACTAGCTTCTTGTCAAGTTCCTCTTGATCTTCAGCAGTGTCCTAAATTGCAACCTCATCACTGTTGTTCTTGTCTTCTCCATCACTTTGAGCACTCACATTGTCATCCTCAACTAGTAACTGCTCATCGTTGACTTCTTCAGACTGCTCTGCTTCACTAACACTGGGGTTTTGAGATTGAGATGACTGCTGCTCTTGAACTTTCTGTTCTCTAGAACCATTATTGGAACCCTGGGAATTAGGGCTTCTGTCAGGAGACTTTGCGAAATAACATTCTGAGAACTTTGCTGGCTGGCCTCATCTTCATATGAACTGCTCAAATCAACGAACTCCTGCTTCTTCTTGCCCTTGAAAAAGTTCTTTTCTTTTGCAGTGCGGAGGGATGTGAAAACCTCTGTCTTGAAAAGGATGGGACTGCGGGCTTCTCCTCTTGAACTTCAATCCCTTTTGTAGGATCATTGCGCGCCTTTGTGCGCCGTTCTGGTACTGAAGGTTCAAGCTCTTCCTCTTTCCTCCATGACGGGGTTGCATCTTCGGAGCCATAAGCAAATGGACAGAGTATCAGAGAAGGAAGAGGTTGTAGTTGTAGAAGGAGGGTTTTTAGAGAAGATTTGAGAGTGATGACGGAAAAATGTTCAAAACAGCTTTTGGAGACAAGTTTATCGAAGAGACGTGATGCTTGATGCGTCGACCTGCCCTAGGAAATACAGAGAGCCTACAGAATAATGAAACATATCATGTTCCAACGACAAGGTACATAATAGCGTCGACTCTAATGTGAAGAGTGTTGACTCTCATGAATTTAGATCAAGGCAGAACTTAAAAAAATTGAAAATGGAGAGCAATTCACCATGATACTCTAAACTTCCAGAAAAATATTGAGAAAGTTAACAACGTTTATACTTCTTTTTCTCCTCTTTTCTTTATTAGTGAGATTAATGGTTTGAAAATTATAAAAAATAATTTAATCATTAAAAATAATGAAATATTCATAAGAGTGAACAACATACGAGGAAATAACCCTTCAAATAGAGAAATTGCAACATTATGCAACCACTTACTCAAGACATGTAAAAAGGTGATCTTGGAAAGATAACAAGACAAACCAAGATACATTGAATTGAAAATTCTAGCTTGAATTTTTTAGAACTTTTTGAATATTTTCATCAATTTTTTTTAATTGGAACAAATGAACAATCTGATTTCCCTTTCTTTTTCATGCAAGAACCCATGTTTTTCACACATCAGAGCTCCTGATTACTTGAATAGGATAATCTTCTTGTTTCAGGGAAAGTGTGCATCTTTTCATGTGAGGATACATGTTGATTAGACACCAGAATCCCTAGTTACTCAGACTGCACAAGCAAGATTTTTAATGACCTTGAACAGAATTAACTAGCTCATCATGACATACAATGAATCTACTGATTTTACCAGAGATTTGCAGTTTCTCAGAGCATAGTCATTGTTCTGCCATTTGGAAGACTTTAAATGTCAAAGGTTTATTAGAAACTTTCTGAAACAGGAAGATGTTTCAAACAACGTATCTCAGATGCTCTGAAAATCTGACCAGAGAAACCAAGTTACATGAAAATTTTCTGAGTTTAATAAAAGGCAATTCTTACTTGATGAATTACTTTCTGCACTGTTATTTAACCTTTTGAACTTTTCAGAGCCTTTAAAGGTTAAACTAGACATTGATAATTCGCAAACCACAATCTTTCATTTTCAGAAACAGAGGAGTTTAAAACAAATATAATAAATTTGACTCCCCCTGAGACTTTGCCTAAAAATTCAGATTTTCACAATGAAATTACTCCCCTTCAAGAATTGACTTTTTGAAACAAGAAGGAAGGAAAATAAAAACTCCCCCTCAACAATTGCATATAAGACCCTTGGTACTTGGCGGAGACATATACTCACGCATGATGAAAGATTCCGGACAAGCTTAACTTGCCCTTCTTCAAGTCACCATTTGATATACCAAAAGGGTAATGCAATGTGTGAATCAAGAGTTTATTTGTTGAAACAGGAAGATTTTTATTTACAAAAAGGAAGTGAAGATATATAGATTGAAAAGAGTGGCAAAGAGTTTGGAGTAAGAAGAATAGTGTCGACTCTCTTGCCAAAAGAGTAGTAAGTCTGAACAGTCAACACAGAAGACTAAGAGGTTTCTTTTTCACAAACTACACAAGAACTGAGCACATTCCATCCAACTCATTTGACCAACTGAACCACTGAGCATAAGCTTTCAACCAACCTTCATCCCAAAATTTGACAGAAATCTTCAAGAGGATTTATCAACTCGCAGCAAGAATTTTGTTACACCACAAACAATCATATAAGCAAACATTCACATCAATTTTCAAAACAATCAATCATGAATCAAGCAAGCAAAGACCATGTTCTCTCCTT
Organism: Colocasia esculenta; assembly: GCA_014218235.1. Lineage (NCBI taxonomy): Eukaryota > Viridiplantae > Streptophyta > Magnoliopsida > Alismatales > Araceae > Colocasia > Colocasia esculenta. Next base: position 1,742,967 of record CM024759.1, on the reverse strand, counting down.
AAATAAAAATATCTTTCATTGCATAAAGGTTTAGTGAAGATATCGGCAATTTGCTTTGAAGTCTCAATAAAGTGCAATTCGAACGAATTTTTGCTCACTTCATCTCTTAAAAAATGATGTCTGATTTCTATGTGCTTTGTCCTAGAGTGCTGGATTGGATTTTTAGCCAAACTAATTGCACTTGTGTTATCACACAAAATTGGGACACATCTAAGATCTACTTGGTAGTCTTGGAGTTGATGTTTAATACAAAGCACTTGGGTGCCACAACTCCCTGCAGCAACATATTCTGCTTCTGCAGTAGAGTGAGCAACCGAGTGTTGTTTCTTGGAAGCCCAAGAGACTAAACACCCTCCCAAAAATTGGCAATAGCCACTAGTACTCTTTCTGTCCAACTTACATCCAGCATAATCTGCACCTGAGTAAGATATCATGTTAAACTCACTAACAATCCCAGCTCATGAGTTCTTGCATGATATTTGAAAATTCTTTTTGCAGCACTCATGTGGGATTCTCTAGGACTAGGCTGAAACTTAGCACACATGCACACTGAGATTTGAATGTCTAGTCTAGATGCTATTAAATAAAGCAAGGATCCGATCATACCTCTGTAAATTTTGAATCTACAAGGTTACCTTTCAGATCAGCATCCAAACTTACAGTGGTGCTCATTGGAGTAGCCATGGCTTTGGTATTCTCCATCTTGTATTTTTTCAGCAAATCATGAATGTATTTTGTCCCTTCCTTTGTTTGAACAATCTGCAATCCAAGAAAGAATTTCAGTTCTCCCATTAGACTCATTTCGAATTCATTTGTCATCAATTCAGCAAATTCCTTACACAATGAGGATTTTGTTGATCCAAATATAATGTCATCAACATAAATTTGGACCAACAAGATATCCTTTCCTTGAACTTTTGTAAAGAGTGTTTGATCAACATTACCTCTTGTATACCCTTTACCTGTAAGGAATGAGCTCAACTGATCATACCATGCCCAAGGAGCTTGCTTTAGGCCATACAGAGCTTTGTCCAATTTAAACACATGATTAGGAAGGTTAGTACATTCAAAACCAAGAGGTTGTTCAACATAAACTTCCTCCTTAATCAGTCCATTAAAAAATGCACTCTCAACATCCATTTGTTGCAGTTTAATGCCATTAGCACATGCAAAAGAAAGTAAAATTCGAATTGCTTCAAGTCTAGCTACTGGAGCAAAAGACTCTTCAAAATCAATTCCAAATTCCTGATTATAGCCTTTTGCTACAAGCCTAGCCTTGTTTCTAATTACCTTTCCTTCTTTACTGTTTTGTTTCTAAAAACCCATTTAGTTCTAATGACTCCTTGAGAAGAAGGTCTTTGAACCAATGCCAAACCCTATTCCTTTCAAACTGATTTAACTCTTCTTGCATAGCATTAATCCAGGAAACATCTTTTAGGGCATAATCAATGTTCTTAGGTTCATCTTGTGAGACAAGAGCCATTTGATCAAGTTCAGAAATAGCCTTGAAATGAGATCTAGTCCTAGGAGGGTCAAGTAAATTACCAATGATACTTTCTTGAGGATGATCTCTTAGCATTCTTATATTCAGCTGATCTCTTTCTCTGTCTGCATTTACTGGCTCCTGTACATCACAGCCATCTGAAATTTTCTTTATTGCTGATTCCTTTTCTTCTTGGTCTTTAGCGTCCTCTCCTTCCAGAAACTCTCCTCTTCTTTTTCTCTGCATAAATCAGCATCAAATTCATCAAATGTGATATGAGGGGATTTTTCAACAATTTGATCTTTTACATTAAAGACTCTATAAGCTCTTGAATGATCGGAATAGCCAAGAAAGATCCCCAAATCACTCTTAGGCTCAAATTTATCCAAGTCATGTTTATTATTGATCAAAATAAAACATTTAGCACCAAACACCTTAAAGTGAACAATAGAAGGTTTCTTACCTTTCAGTAATTCATAAGGAGTCTTTTTGCTAAGAGGCCTTACCATTGCACGATTTATGATGTAACAAGAGGTGTTTACTGCCCCTGCCTAGAATTTTCTTGGCAGTCCACTCTCAACCAGCATTGTTCTTGCCATTTCCACAAGAGTTCGATTCTTCTTTCTACAACTCCGTTCTGTTCAGGAGTTCTTGGTGATGAAAACTTGTGGGAAATCCCTTCTTCCCTGCAAAGACTTTCAAAGTCAGTGTTTTCAAATTCACCACCATGATCAGACATGATTGAAATTATTTTAAACTTTCCTTCCTGAACAATTTTCTTATGAAACTCATGAAATTCTATGAAAGCATCACTCTTGTGTGCAAGAAAGAAAACCCAAGTAAATCTGGAAAAGTCATCAACAAGAACATACCCAAACCTTTTTCCATTTATATTGTTTGTCCTTGTGGGTCCGAACAGATCCATGTGGATGAGCTCATAAGGTTTAGAGGACTGACTTTCATATCTACTTTTAAAAGATTTTCTTGTTTGCTTACCTTGTGTGCATGCTTCACATATTTTCAGATTTTGTTTGAAGGAAATTTTAGGTAAGCCTATAACCATGTTAAATTTTACCAACTTGTGTAGCATGTTGTAGCTAGCATGACCTACTCTACAATGCCATAAGCAAGCAAGATCACTTTTATGGGCAGTCAAGCATAAGTTGGTGTTTTTAGGTTCATCAAGATCGACCATGTATACATTATTTATTCTTTTTCCAGAGATTTCACACATTCCAAATTTTGTTCAAAATAGTACAACCAAGAGAGTCAAAGATTACCTTGTGACCCTTGTCACACAATTGGCTTATACTCAGAAGACTGTACTCTAATCCTTCCACCAGAAGAGCACCATCAATTGAGTTGGAAGGATTTATGCCTACCTTACATGAACCAACAATCTTACCTTTGTTATTTCCTCCAAAAGTTACATGCCCAGCCTTCTTTTCAGACAAAAGACAAAATTTGTCCTTATCTCCAGTCATATGTCTTGAATAGCCCTATCTAGGTACCACATGTTGTTCTTGGCTGTAAGACATACTGATGATTCGCTTCCCCATGTAATTAAATGAATTACATATCTATTTTGGTGATTAACAAAACTTATATATAGTTTAATCTAACAAGATTTCTATGAGATTTAAGCACAGGAAGCAAATCAACGAAATACAAGCAAAATCAGTGAGTATTTATCACCCGTAGCATTTACAGTTCAAAGCATAAAATTTTCTAAGTACACATCGACTTTCTAGTTGTTATAATGATTTCCTTAGAATCATAACAATTTCCACATTCACATCGATTTCTGGTTCTATAACGATTTCATAAGTCATCACTATTCTATTGAAGTCTATTTTATAACGATTCACTAAGTGATCGCATCGATTTCGATCTTAGAACGATTCGCTAAGTGATCGCATCGATTTCGATCTCAGAACGATTCTCTAAGTGTTCGCATCGATTTCGATCTCAGAACGATTCACTAAGTGATCGCATCGATTTCGATCTTATAACGATTTGATAAGTAAGAACAACGATTTGCTCTCACAATGACTTGGTTCATAATGATTTGGTCGTCGCAACGATTTGATAAGTGAGAACAACGATTTGCTCTCACAACGACTTGTTCATAACGATTGGTCGTCGCAACGATTTGATAAGTGAGAACAACGATTTGCTCTCACAACGACTTGGTTCATAACGATTTGGTCGTCGCAACGATTTGATAAGTGAGAACAACGATTTACTCTCACAATGACTTGGTTCATAACGATTTGGTTGTTGCATCGATTTCGTAAGTAAGCATAACGATTTGCTCTCATAACAATTTGATAAGTCAGTATAACGATTTCAATCTCACAATGATTTCGTAAGTAAGCATAACGATTTGCTCTCATAACGATTCGATAAGTGAGTATAACGATTTCAATCTTACAACGATTTAGTAAGTAAGCATAACGATTTGCTCTCATAATGATTCGATAAGTGAGTATAACAATTTCAATCTCACAACGATTTCGTAAGTGAGCATAATGATTTGCTCATAACAATTTGCTTTGCTCATAACGATTTGCTTATAACGATTTGCTCATAACGATTTGGTTATAATGATTTGCTTATAGTATTATAACGACTTGGTTATAACAATTTGCTCACAATGATTCCTTTACAAATAAGCAACAATTCAATGACTCACTAGCACAACGATTATATAAGTCATGTTCACATCGATTTCATAAGTTATAACGACTTGATATTCAAATATCTTAATAAGTCAAAGTCGTCCCGCGTATTTCTCTTTTATCCATGCATTAATTATAACCATACGTCTCCTTGCACAATGCATGTTCAGATATCTTCTATTCCTATGCGTCTACGTGAAATATCTTTTGGAAAGACAGAATGGAATTTCTATTTTGATGTATTCTCACTCTAACGTTGACTGACAGCAAGAGACAGCTTAGTTGTCTACGTTTTTACATTTAATATGTGCAGGTCTCTGACAGCACATCTCAATACAACGTTGGACAAATGGAAGAGAAAAGGACATCGAGGAAGATCTTCTCTTTGCATGGTACGTAAAGATCTATTGAAGGCCATACAGTCTAACGTACACCAGCACTTAGAGACAACGGACACTCCAACATATACTTTTCAAAAGAAGATATAAATTCAAGTCTTCAGGTTCTTCAAAAGACAACTTTTGAACAAGAGAACAACTTATCTACGCTCAAGAGCTTCCTCTAGAGAATTTGCAAGCGTGAGAAAGAGCTGTAGTTTTTCACTCCATTGCTGTTGTAGCTCTTAGCTCTCCGTATCCTGTTGTAAAACCTTTGAGAGAGCTTCTGTATTCTGAGATATCTTTTCCTTGTAGATCTTTGTCTCTCAGTCTTGGCTTCAGATCAAGCACTGTTCTATAAGTTTGGTCTAGGGGCTTTTCACCCTTTTTACACACCTTTGTGTATTTCCTCTTCTGGGCTGAAGAGAAGATTTGTTGGATACAGGTGGTGTTTTTCCCTTCGTGTGAAGGAAGACCTGGGGGTTCCAGGGTGGTTTATTCCCTTCGTGTGAGGAAGACCAGCTGGGGTGTTGGGTGTTGTAGCGTCCTTAAGGGGGACTGTACCCTTGTTAGTGAAATCTTGAGTTGTTGCTCAAGGACTGGACGTAGGACTCCTGTGGAGAGGAGATCTGAACCAGGATATATCCTTGTGTAGTGTGATTGATTGCTTTGTGTTGTTATTTACTTTCACTAACTCTAACAGCCATCGAAGTGTGTCTTGTGTGAACGTTTTTGTGAACAGGTTTAGGTTATTCAAGAATTTAAGAATCCCATTCACCCCCCCCCCCCCCGGCTTGCTAGCTGGGCAAAAAGTGGCATCAGAGCTAGTTTCTTCGATAAAGAAGATCCAACGATCTGAAGAAAAAGATCAAATGGCAGCCCAAGGTCACTTCGAAGGTCAGTCAGTCAACAGGCCACCGTTGTTTGATGGTGAAGACTACACTTATTGGAAAACAAGAATGGAGTTCTTCCTTCAAGGACTCGATTATCAGATTTGGTCCATTGTAGAAGAAGGAGATCTCTTAGTAACAAACGAAAAGGACAAATGGACCGAAGACGACAAGAAGAAAATTCTCTCAACTGCAAAGCCAAGAGCATATTATGTTGTGCTCTCAGTAAGACGGAATTCAACAGAATCTTTGCCTGAAAATCCGCAATGGAGATGTGGGAGAAGTTGAGAATCACCTACGAAGGCACAAATAAGTAAAAGAAACCAAAATAGATATTCTGGTGACACAGTATGAAAGGTTTTAGATGCAGCCAGGAGAGTCAATAACCCAAATGTTCAGCAGATTTACAGATATCACAATGGGTTAGCTAGTCTTGGAAAGACCTATGAAATGGGTGATATGGTAAGGAAATTTTGAGATCTTTACCATCATCTTGGACTCCCAAAGTAACAACGATAGAAGAGGCAATGACTTGAAGAGGATGTCATTGGAGACTCATTGGGTCCCTAATGGCCCATGAGATCAACATGGAGAGACTAGGAGAGTCGTCAAGTAGAAGAAAACAATCAAATGCTCTCAAGGCTGAAGACGATGTATCAGAAGAATCCTCAGATGAAAGTGAAAGCAATGAAGGTAGCGATGAGGAAGAAACAATGTTATCCAGAAGGTTACAACGTATTCTAGCCAAGAAAAAGAAATACCAGTCAGGAAGAAGATATTTAAGAAAAACAAAGAATTCAAGAAGCCAGAAAGCAAAGACTCCAAGAAAGTTGAACCAATTGCTATGAATGCAAGAAGCCCAGACATATCAAGGCTGAATGTCCGAAACTGAAGAAAAATGAGTTCAGAAAGAAGGAAGGTTCCAAGAAATTCAAAAAGTATAAGAAGAAAGCCATGGCAGCAGCTTGGGACAACAGCAGCGACTCAAACAGTGAGTCGACTTCAAGTGAAGAAGAAGAAGGGCCAACCTGGCCTTCATGGCCAATATTGATGATAAGGTAACATCAGACTCATCCTTTTCTTCATGCAAATCTGATTCTGACAATTTAGAAGAAGCCTTTAATGAGTTGTATTGTAATATAAAGAAGTATGTAAAACACTAAAAGTCAGTAAGAAAAAACTTGCATGTTTAGAAAATACAAATTCAGATCTAAAATCTAAAAATGAACAACTAGAAAAACAAATCATAGAACTAAAAAAGAAGTGAACTATTATGTGAAGACCTGAAAAACAAAAATGAACAAATAGCCAAACTAAATAACCAGGAACTGAAAACAAATTAAAATAGGAAATTAACACTTTAACAACAGAAAACGAAAATTATCTAGCACATTAAAAAAATTCACTAATGGCAAAACATCATTAATATTAAAAGATGCTAGACGGTCAGGTAAAAAGAACATGGATTAGGTTATACTCCTCCCGATAATGAAGAAACTGTAGTGTACCCTAAAACATATCCAACTCCTAAATTTGTACCTGAACAAGATACAACATATAAATCAAATCTTAAATACATTCCAAATGAAAAGATAACTAGAATATCATGCTGTAGCCATTGCAACAAGTTAGGTCACATTAAAATGACATGCCTAACTAAACATAAAAAATGGGTAATGAAGAAGAAAATGGATGATACTAACCAATCAGGACCCAAAAGAACTTGGGTACCTAAAGCTTAGTGTCTTCGTTGCAGGGAAAACCTTGAGCATCTAAATGGTATTTGGATAGCGGATGCTCAAGGCACATGTCTGGAAACAGAAAATTATTTTCTCATCTAGATGCTGAAGAAAGCACAGTCACTTATGGATATAATGGAAAAGGGACTGTAATTGGCAACGGATCAGTAGGCAGTAAAGGCAAGACAGTTATTGAAGATGTTCTGTGCGTCAAAGGACTGAAGCACAACCTTACAGTATCAGCCAGCTGTGCGATAAAGGACATCAGATCAGATTTCAAGAGTATGAAGGATGGTGCAGTCATCTTTGAAGCTAACAGAGAAAAGAACATGTATGTACTTCATCTAGAAGACCTGAAAGATCAAGATGTTTGTCTGGCAGCAAACAAAGAGCAGTCAACTGATCTTTGGCACCGAAGACTAGGTCGTTGTAGCTTGTATGGCATGAGGAAGTTGATCAAGGAAGCTTGGTAGAAGGACTACCCAAGGTCAGTGCAAAAATGAATGGTGTCTGTAGGCCGTGTGCAAAGGGAAGCACACCAAGTCATCCTTCAAGTCAAAGACCGTGATAACACCTCTAAGCTCTTAGAACTTCTACATATGGATTTATTTGGGCCAATGAGGACCACAAGCCTTGGAGGAAAGAATTTTGGATATGTTATTGTAGATGACTATTCCAGATTTACATGGGTATCCTTCTTGGAGCATAAGGATGATACATTTGACAGTTTTGTAAGTTTCAGTAAGAAGGTACAAAAGGACAAGAAGTTAGTATCATAAGTATTCGTTCAGATTATGGAGGAGAATTTCAAAATGAAAAATTTGCTAAGTTTGTGATGATCAAGGAATAGAACATAACTTCGCAGCACTAAGGACACCACAACAAAATGGAGTTGCTGAGAGGAAGAATAAAACTCTATTGGACATGGCAAGGACAATGCTATCAAATATGATTTGCCAAGATATTTTCGGGCCGAAGCAGTCGACACAGCATGTTACATCATCAACCGAGTTATGATCATGCCAATCCTGAAGAAGACTTCATATGAGCTATACAAAGAGAAGAAGCCGAAGATCAGTCATTTCAGGATATTTGGATGTCGATGTTTCATCCACAACAACGGCAAAAGAGACCTCGGTAAGTTAGATGCTAAATCAGATGGGGTATGCCTCTAAACCTAAAGGATATAGAGTATTTAATAAATGTACCTTGTTAATTGAACAATCAGTGCATATTATTTTTGATGAAACTAACCCTTCCTTGAAAGAGGAAGAAGATAGTGATATTGATGATGCAGAAAATTGTCCAAGAAATTAAACATCAATTGAGGACAAGGAAGATCCACCTTTGGAAGACCTGCAACAAAAGGACAAATCTCATGATAATCTTCCAAAAGAATGGAGGTATAAGAAAGATCACCCTCTAGACAACATCATTGGTGATCCGTCAGTTGGGGTAAGAACTAGAGGTAATGTAATTCCTTGTGACTATCTAGCTTTTTTTCACAAATAGAGCCTAAGACAGTCAATGAAGCTCTCACTGATGAATCTTGGATTTTAGCCATGCAAGATGAACTAAATCAGTTCAAGAGAAACCATGTGTGGTCACTTGTTCCTAGACCATCAGATCGTCCAGTGATTGGCACCAAATGGGTGTTCAGAAACAATTGGATGAAGTTGGTGTGATCACAAGAAACAAGGCCAGATTGGTAGCTCAAGGCTATTCCCAAGAGGAAGGTATAGATTTCGATAAACCTATGCACCAGTAGCTAGACTTGAGGCTATTAGAATCTTACTTGCATATGCATCTGCATTAGGTTTAAAACTATTTCAAATGGATGTTAATTAGCTTTTCTAAATGGTTACATGAAGGAGGAGTCTATGTAGAACAACCGCCAGGTTTTGATGATATCAATTTTCCAAATCACGTATTTAAATTGCATAAAGCTTTATATGGTTTGAAACAAGCACCAAGAGCATGGTACGAACGTTTAAGTGCATTTCTATTGAACCATGATTTTATTAGAGGTCAAGTAGATAGTATTATTTGTTAAGTCTAAAGTCAAACATATATTGCTTGTACAAATTATGTAGATGATATAATATTTGGATCTACTGATGAATCTCTTTACAAGTATTTTGAGAAGTTAATGTAGGGAGAATTTGAAATGAGCATGATGGGGGAGCTCAACTACTTCCTTGGATTGAAAATCAAACAAGGAAAAGAAGGATTACATATATGTCAATCCAAATATACCAAAGAGCTGCTAAAGAGATTTAGATTTGAAAGGGCCAAGCCACTGTCAACACCTATGAGCACATCAACAAGGTTAGACAGTGATAAAGATGGTAAGAAGGTAGATCAGAAACTTTATAGAGGTATGAAAGGCTCTTGGCTTTATTTGTTGGCAAGTAGACCTAATATATTATTAGTGTATGCATGTGTGCTAGGTATCAGGCAGACCCTAGAGAGTCTCATTTAATTTCTGTCAAAGAATTTTTAGATATTTAACTAGAACTCATGACTTAGGTCTGTGGTATCCAAAATCATGCGAAATTAATTTAGTAGGATACTCTGATGCTGATTACGCTGGATGCAAAATAGATAGAAAAAGCATCAGTGGTTGTTGTCAATTTCTTGCAGGATGTCTGATATCATGGTCTTCAAAGAAGCAAAATTCAGTAGCACTATCCACAGCTGAAGCTGAGTACGTGGCTGCTGGAAGCTGTTGTACACAACTATTGTGGATTAAGAAACAACTTGAGGATTATGGACTTCATATCAAGACAATTCCCCTGCTGTGCGACAACACCAGTGCAATAAATCTAACCAAGAATCCAGTTCAGCATTCAAAGACTAAACACATTGAGGTTAGATATCATTCATTCGTGATCATGTAGCAAATGGTAATATAGACATTTCCTTTATTGATACAAATAATCAGTTAGCAAACATCTTCACAAAGCCTTACTTGAAGAGAGATTTACTTCTCTTAGAAGGGAATTAGGCGTGCAATTGTGAAAGACTTATCTGTAAATAACTGAAATATCAACATATTTCAGAATATCATTTATTTTTCCTCTGAAGTTAAGCAAATTTTCTTTTCGATATTCCTGTCTCTTATTCCTTTAAGACGGTTTGCGTATTTTAAAGATCTTTATTCATCTCGAAATCATGTCTGTTTGTCGTTTTCCGCCTTTGTGGCGCCAGCTCCTCAAAAGTCGCTTTATCTTTATTCTATATATCCCGAAATCTGTGTTGCAATGATTCACGTCCCTCGTCATCTCTTTCGACTTGCCTGAGACGATAACCCTATCGACTCCGGCATCGACTTCGTGTGATTTCAAAGCTCTCACCCTTTCCCGCGATAAATCACTTGAGGTATTTTGCTCTAATCTTCATTCCAATCCTCCAGAACCTTCCCCATTCAAAACCATGGCCGTTTCTGGAATTTCTGGCACTGTTGGGGGCTATGGAGCTACGTTCCTCACAACTGAGCAGCAGGAAAGATTTGCTACTGTAAAGACCAAGCTGTGCGAGCACAAGGCAGTGGATATGGTAGATTTGGAGAAGAATGGAATGCACAACATCGTCGCAGCTTTGAAAGATTGAAATGGATGAAGATTGCTACCCTATCAGAAGTAAGTTATCTAGACCTTGTAAAGGCATTTTATGTTTGTTTGAAGTCTGAGGAGGACAGGATCTTGACTTCCATGGTCAAGGGAACCCAGATTAGGGTCACATATGATTTATTGGAATCATTATTTGTGTGACTACCTCCGGTCACAGTGGAGTTCACACCGTCGATGTTCAGGCGAAGGGGTTAGGGTTGTTGATCCCGAATACAAGCTAAATATGGGAAAATAGATGTTAATCAGTTGAATGCCTTCAATCAACTTTTGCACTTTATAGTTTGTCAAATTTGGTCCCGAGGAGTGCCACCTCTACATGCACCAAGGCGGACTCCGACCTGATGTTCTGGGCCATCCAGAACCAAAGTATCAACGGCGAAAGTTATTATGGATAGGATGAAATTTGAAAGTGCTCAGTTATGGGACAAGAAGAGTAAGTTGCATGTGTCTCTACCCTATGCCCATCTGCTAACCAGGGTATTTCAGCACTATGGCATCAGTATGGTAGGAGCTGTTTTTGAGAAAATGGGCCAAGCTATCCGGTCTAGAATCTGAAAAAGAGTGGATTCTCATTGATAACTGGTGTGGACCAAAACCTAAGTGGCTGAGGGTGAGGCCATCATTGGCGAAGCCCAAGAAGTCCAAGAAGAGGTAGGAGAAGCATCAGCGGCAGAAGTACCTGCAGTTCAAGCTCATTAAGAACCAGCAGCAGAACTAGTACCTCGAGTTGAGCAAGAAGCAGCAGCAGCAGCGCCATCAGTAATCAGCAGCAGCAGGATCGAGGACATTCCCTCAGAGCACATTGAGCCCGTTGGGTAAATTTCAAAGGTTGTCTCTCCCTCCTCCATAGTAGCCTTACTACTTCGAAATGGTCTGGACTCCATCCCCAGCACTCAGGGGGAGTCAATATACTATGGTGAAAATGTTCTAGAGGTGGTGGCATCAGGCCACATTGTAGATGTTATATTGGAAGAAGCTCCTAGTCAGGGGGAGCAAGATATTATTCATGAAGAAGCAACAGCCATCACCATGAGATACAGTGATGGAAGACGCTCCTATTGAGGGGAGCACTCTATTGAGAAGGATGCAGCAGCTCAGGGGGAGCACAATGCTAGTGTTCCCGTTGATGATCAGTTCAGAGAAGGCATTGTGGAAAGTGCCTCAGAAGAAGAAATGATGATGATATTGTGGAGCCCATTGCAAGGGCAAGAGTATTTAAAGGAAAAGTGGTCCAAGATATTCCCTCCTTACCAGAAGCCACACAGGAAGTCTAAGCAGAAGAGGTTAAAGATCAACATGAAGCCAATTGTTGAACGTCTGGATGAGCAAGGGAAGATTCTTTGTTCTGTGCAGTCAGATGTCGCCTCCATCTTTATCAGTCAGAGCTCATTTGCCCATAATCTAGGGGCACTGTTGTGACGGATCGGGGTACTTATGCCCATTAAGGCTCCATATCCAGATCTTCCTCCTGCGAATGGACCGAAGTCTCGCAAGGGATATCTCACACAAGTGTTCAGTAAGAGTATAAAAGACAACTACACAGTATAAGACACAAGAAAGTACATGTGCTCATACCTGCATATAACAATTTACAACTGTCCCATTACATTATTACATGTCTAATTAAAAGTACAACTATCTGGGGCATACCCCGAGGGAGCACAAGCTCACAAAACACTACTAACTACAACTCACAACTGCTGCTGGTGTACAAGTCTGACACAACGCCGCTGCAAGCCAAACACACGGCAAGCCCTGAAAAGAACTGTAGGGGTGAGCCTCAACAAGTCACAGGCTCAGTAGGGACCACCTAAGAACCACAACAACTAAACAGAAGAAACCTCAACCTTAAAGGGTCTCACTGGCCACAAATATAGCCAAACCATTTCATACTCACAACATTGAATTTAAACTGCAATTAAATATAACACATTAATTATTCACAACTTCGGAAAGTAAGAAGGAGCAACAGGACTAGCTCCACACCACTAGTCCGCTCAACAGTAGTAACGCCTAGGCCTCAAGCCTCACAGGCAAACCACAGTCACAACCGATTATTTAAGTTATAAACCGCACCAGCAAAACACTGCCTAAGCTATAAGCTTCATAGGCGTTTCAAGAACGTGGGTAACCAAAAACTGGCCCTTTATACCCAAACCACAATATATCGAAAGCCACACACAGAATGGCAGGGTTGGCTACAACGGCCAATCCATCACACATGAAAACCATATACGGAAGCTTTCCCGAGGAAGGGTAAAGCACATTGAGTGGAAGGTCACACCACACGACCTTTGGGAAACATAGTTTCAAGTCAACACCAGAACAGACTGGTATATGACGTATCACCACGAACCATTACCCATACTGGGTACAGGTACCTATCACCACAAGGTACCAACACAGAAACCACAAGTAAATCAATGTCGTAACAGGGCACACTATAGCGAGCTAAACCACATTTTGTGAGTCAGCTCTCACCAACCATAACCAAAACTGTGCCACCACTTGGGCACACCACAAACCACAACCGCAGTCACAACTGTGCCAACACCAGGGCACACCTCAAACGAGTCAAATCTCGACTATGAGTCACAAACTCACGAGCCACAGCGAGTGGCAAAGCACGAGTCGGAAAGGAACGATGCCACCACACGGGAATGGACTACTGGCTGATCAGGCCAGTATCCAACCCGGACAACACAACACAAGAACAACCTCTCAATCTCGCAGTCATGGACAAAAGGTCCAACTGCCGCTCCACGAGAACAGGTCAAACAACTGTGGAGACCAACCAACACCACACCTGCAGACACACAGCTGCAGGTCCATGCCTGGCACCTCTAGAGTCTCTGGCCGGAGCACCCTAAAGTGAGGCACTGGAAAATAGGACTAGCTGGGGACCAGTGTCGACTACTGGTGTCCGTACCCCCAACTACGAGCACGCTACAAGCGACAAAAGAACAAACTCTGGGAAGTCGCTGTCCCACTGCCGTCTTTCCCTCAGCCGGACGTACAACTCAAACACAGGAGTGAGGGTGTCCAGGAAGACGACACAGACCTCAACGGTACCATACTGTACCGGGACAAACCCCGAGCACAACAAACACACGTGCCTGGCTCACAAAGAACCTGGGGTACCCGACTAGAGAGGCATTCCGGAATAGGCGCCGGACCACCACACTCGGCTAGCACAAACCACAACACTTATACGTTTATTACAAACCACGATACACGTGTGAGGAATAGCTTGTCCTGGTCACTCATGACCTACAAGCTAGTCTACACAAATACATATAAACCATATTAATAACACCACGACCTGTCATCAGTCTCCTAGAGACAGTGAAGGTCACACTAAACACAGTACACAATATTCACATAATAACCATACTTAAACTTTACTAATCATTCATCCAGAAGAATCTACAAAAGATCCTAAAGGATCGAGGCTAGGTTCAGATGTGAACCTCATCGCCACAATACCACGAACTAATCATAATAATTAAGATACAATAAGCACAATAATGACGATATGCCATGCACACACCACCACATGCACGATCAAAACCCCGTAATATTTCACATAATCTTGTGCGCTAGGATATAGTGAATCCCACACACACACGTAAAGAACTAGTAAACTACATAGCCGGTAAGCTGGCCTCAAAAGCCCTGTGCTCTAGGAGCACCACAGGTGTTAATGCACCGCTCAGTATCGATAAACACATTGCATCGCAATACTTGCAACAAAAATGCTGTGAAACACACTGTGCTGATACATGCATAGGTTGGCGGCAACATCGATTGCCATCCATAGGATATAGATGACAGTATTTCTTGCCGTCAACACTAAGTAAGCGGCCACCACCTGGCCGTTTACTCAAAATCAACGGCTAGAACCTAGCCGTTAATCTTCCAACGAAGAACTCAGCGTCAACCGATGTTGACGTCGAGATCTTCAGTACTCAACACACACAGGACGCACAGAACGGCCCCAGGCCAATCACACGGGTAATCTAGCCCTATAAACAACAGAAAAACGAGGGAAAACACTTCCCCTTACATCTGTATACTATAATCAAATCGGAAAAGCAAGATCCGACACTTGGATCGATCAAACCACCCAATCTCCCAGCATGGTAAACCTTTTTCCCGAAAACACAATTAACAAGCAGTCTATGCAAACAGAGCATGACAAATCAAACAGGAGAAATCAAGGGGTCCAGTCCCTACCTCTGAAACGCAAATAAACTCCTAAAGAACCTCAAATCGTGCTGAAACCCCAGGAGCTTCCCGCGAACACCGCCCTCCAATCCGTCATTCCCCGCCTGATCTGCCGATGCTGCGCGCATCACGGCCTTCCCACGTGCTCCCGTCGATCGCCAGAAGTAGTGAAGAGGCACAAGGGTACAGGTGGGGGAAGAGGAGGGGAGAAGGTGGGGAAAGAAGAAGGCTTGGGTTGCCCCTAAAAACACAGGCGCCTCAGGTTAACGTCAACCTCTGCGCCGCTAACCAAACCGTCACAACTAGGCGTCCACATTGCTCGCCGCCAAGTTCATGCAATAGAACCCACTAGAACGAACGATAGACGTCCACATCGATGGACGCCAAGAACATGTTAACGGCAACAACCTTGCCGCCAACACACATTAAACGACACACACCTGGATGCCAACCCACTGTTGATGTCTAGTGCACTGAACACCAACACAGATCCATAACCAACCTCGGTAAGGATCCAATAAGAAACACACAACACAAGTCGCACTGGTCAAGATGTGACCACCCCATACGCTAAACCGAGGATCCAAGAAGATCCGAAAAACGCGCGACGTTACAACTGTCATCTGAACTTGAATGCTTAAGGAAAGATTATGACAGTATGAAGAAAGTGCTCATGGAATTGTTAGTTTTTATGAGGGCGCATTTACCATCTCATGCCCCTCCTTTGAGCATCTCCGGACCATCAGGGCCTGTAAATGCAGAGCAGTCTAGTGAAGAAGAGCGGCCATCAGGGCCATTATCTGAAGATCCCGCAGGGCCATCAGGGCCCAAAGTTGGTGAAGATGTGCACATGGAAAATCCAGCTATTGCAGTAGTGTCTGGGCCACCAGGGCCAGCAGAGGATGCATCAGGGCCATCCGGACAGGATTCAGTGGCTGCAAAAGCAGAAGAACCGGCTGTAGACCTAGAGCTCCCTGTTTCTTCTACTCTTCCAACTCCAGCCCCTCCTTCTCCACCCACTATATCCACTACACCTCCAGCACCTACCACCTTCAAAAGACCTCGGTCTAGACCCATCTCTTCTCCTACACCTTTCCTTCCCAATCCACTACATCTCCTACCTCCTCCACCATCATTCCTCCATCTTCATCTTCTATTGAGGTTCCTCCAGCATCTTCATCAGCTGGAGCCTCTTCCTCTGGTCCGTCATCTTCAGAACCATCCGAACTTCCTCCAGTAGCATCTGGTACATTCTTTCATCCACCAACTCCTCCCTCCTTTATTTCTATCATTCCTAAGGGCCCAACTTGCACACACTAAGATCCAAGACATCAAGGATGAATTGAAGTAGCAATACTTCGTTCAGTCCTGTCTGTTGGGACTCACATTCACAGGACAGGCTCTTCTGGCCCTGCTCCTAAGAAAAGGAGACTCACTTCTACTCATCCTATCTCCTCTGAACCTTGCTACCCACCTCTTTGGTTTTCACTTTCTGTAACTAATAAACACAAACCCCTTTATGAAGAATTTCTTCAGAAAGTTGCTTTTGCCCATTTTTGGTCTTCCATTCCAAAATCTTACAGACCATCTCACCACCATCCTTCCTTATACATTCTCTCCAAGGCTCAACAGTCAAAAATTTTCTCCATGACTGAAGCCAAAACAGAAGATCAGTGGGCTCGCGGCCACACAGTTCTCTACAATTAGTTTCTTCGAGCTCGTGCAGTCAGGTATCCACCCAGAGATTCTCCCCTCACTCTCTCTGAGTGGTTTCAGATTCAGCATAAGAACACTTGGGGGGTGTTCGTTCAGAAAGAAATCAAGTTTATCCGGCAATACCAGATGTACAACGACTTCTGATATATCAACAATATTCCAAAAGTACAGCTGGGCCAATTCCGACAAGCAATCCGTGCTCTCAGCTCCAGGGATGCTCATACCACCTCCATTCGAGTTGATTTTGCTACTTTGGAGATCTCTGATGTAGTGTTCCTACCCCCTCTTCACTCTTTGATCATGGACTCCTCAGTTGGAACACTCATCTTTGAGCGAGCCGCAAGGGTAATGGCCAGAATTTCAGTGCTAAAAGGTCGTTCCCTTTCCTTTCACAGATTCGTTTTCAAGCAATATCATCAGGGCTACATCAAAGCTGATATTCTCGCCCCTATTTTATTCGAATGTGAGAGGCTTTCACCTTCTAATTGGGAGAAGCTATATCCTTTGTCAACTCAACAGCTTCGAGATCTTAATGCTTCTCAGGCCAATCCATTCAACCGTTGTTGTCTGTTGGTAATTTTTTAGATTCCAACTCTCTGCATCTTGTCCAGGATTCCTTTCTTAAATGGGAAGAACGTACAAGATCTTTATTGCGTTAAAGAAGGAACTTCAGTAGCATCAGATTCACTACCCTTACAAGATAGATCAGTTCTTTTGCTTTGCTAGTTTTGGGTCCTTCACTTCTTATAAAATTTCCCTTGGCAGTGATGAGTATGGGACCTTCATAGAAGCTCAACGCCAACTTCATTTCAGAGGATGGCTCCTACTATGGGACCTTCCTATCACATTGAGTTGGGTGCCTTTCAAGCTTATTTTGAAGAGCAGGAACGCCAAGCGATACCTCTATTCGTCGCTTTGCATCTCTCTTGTCCTTTGCCTTCTATCTTACTGAAAACCCCAATGCTCAATAAATTCCTCTTTGCTATTTTTTATCTTTTCTCTCTGTCTTTGTATCAGCCTTTGATCTTTTTGCTTAATGACAAAAAGGGGGAGAAATTTAGACATTCTGAATTACATTTCTCATTTTTATTTCCTCACTTTTACTTAGATTTATTTCAGAATGTCTATGCTTGTTGTTATGTTTTGTCATCACCAAAAAGGGGGAGATTGATGATTCACTTATCCCCATGTAATTTAATGAATTACATATCTATTTTGGTGATTAACAAAACTCAGATATAGTTTAATCTAACAAGATTTCTATGAGATTTAAGCACAGGAAGCAAATCAAGGAAATACAAGCAAAATTAGTCATATTTATCACCCAGTAGCATTTACAGTTCAAAGCATAAAATTTTCTAAGTACACATCAACTTTCTAGTTGTTATAACGATTTCCTTAGAATCATAACGATTTCCTCATTCACATCAATTTTTGGTTCTATAATGATTTCATAAGTCATCGCTATTCTATTGAAGTCTATTTTATATACGATTCGCTAAGTGATCGCATCGATTTCGATCTCAGAACGATTCGCTAAGTGATCGCATCGATTTCGATCTCAGAATGATTCGCTAAGTGTTCGCATCGATTTCGATCTTAGAACGATTCACTAAGTGATCGCATTGATTTCGATCTCATAACGATTTGATAAGTAAGAACAACGATTTGCTCTCACAACGACTTGGTTCATAACGATTTGGTCGTCGCAACAATTTGATAAGTGAGAACAACGATTTGCTCTCACAACGACTTAGTTCATAATGATTTGGTCGTCGCAACGATTTGATAAGTGAGAACAACATTTGCTCTCACAACGACTTGGTTCATAACGATTTGGTCGTCGCAACGATTTGATAAGTGAGAACAACGATTTGCTCTCACAACGACTTGTTCATAACGATTTGGTTGTTGCATCGATTTCGTAAGTAAGCATAACGATTTGCTCTCATAACGATTCGATATGTGAGTATAACGATTTCAATCTCACAATGATTTCGTATGTAAGCATAACGATTTGCTCTCATAACAATTCGATAAGTGAGTATAACGATTTCAATCTCACAACGATTTGTAAGTAAGCATAACGATTTGCTCTCATAACGATTCGATAAGTGAGTATAACGATTTCAATCTCACAACGATTTCGTAGTGAGCATAATGATTTGCTCATAACAATTTGCTTTGCTCATAACGATTTGCTTATAACGATTTGCTCATAACGATTTGCTTATAGTATTATAACGACTTGGTTATAATGATTGCTCACAACGATTCGTTTACAATAAGCACGATTCAATGACTCACTCGCACAACGATTCTATAAGTCATATTCATATCGATTTCATGAGTTATAACGACTTGATATTCAATATCTTAACAAGTCAAAGTCGTCCCACGTATTTCTCTTTTATCCATGAATTAATTATAACCGTACGTCTCTCTGCACAATGCATGTTCAGATATCTTCTATTCCTATGTGTCTACATGAAATATCTTTTGGAAAGACAAAATGGAATTTCTATTTTGATGTATTCTCACTCTAACGTTGAATGACAGCAAGAGACAACTTAGCTGTCTACGTTTTTGCATTTAATATGTGTAGGTCTCTGACAGCACATCTCATAGACGTTGGACAAATGGAAGAGAAAAGGACATCGAGGAAGATCTTCTCTTTGCATGGTACGTAAAGATCTGTTGAAGACCATACAGTCTTACGTACACCAGCACTTAGAGACAACGGACACTCCAACGTATACTTTTCAAAAGAAGATATAAATTCAAGTCTTCAGGTTTTCAGAAGACAACTTTTGAACAAGAGAACAACTTATCTACGCTCAAGAGCTTCCTCTAGAGAATTTGCAAGCGTGAGAAAGAGCTGTAGTTTTTCACTCCATTGTTGTTGTAGCTCTTAGCTCTCAGTATCCTTGTTGTAAAACCTTTGAGAGAGCTTCTGTATTCTGAGAGATCTTTCTTTTCCTTGAGATCTTTGTCTCTCAGTCTTGGCTTCAGATCAAGCACTGTTCTATAAGCTTGGTCTAGGGGCTTTTCACCCTTTTTACACACCTTTGTGTATTTCCTCTTCTGGGCTGAAGGGAAGACCTGTTGGATACAGGTGGTGTTGTTCCCTTCGTGTGAAGGAAGACCTGGGGGTTCCAGGGTGTTATTCCTTCGTGTGAGGAAGACCAGCTAGGGTGCTGGGTGTTGTAGCGTCCTTAAGGGGGACTGTACCCTTGTTAGTGAAATCTTGAGTTGTTGCTCAAGGACTGGACGTAGGACTCCTGTGGAGAGGAGATCCGAACCAGGATATATCCTTGTGTAGTGTGATTGATTGCTTTGTCTTGTTATTTACTTTCACTAACTCTAACAGCCATCGAAGTGTGTCTTGTGTGAACGTTTTTCTGAACAGGTTTAGGTTATTCAAGATTTAAGAATCCCATTCACCCCCCCTCTGGGCTTGCTAGCTGGGCAACACATACCTGCACACACAATCAAAGAAAATTCTTTGGAACCCAAGTGCATTTGGGTCCCTCCATACCACCAAGATCAAAAATATAAGAAAGTAAATTCTTTGGAATTCAAATTTATTTCTTCACTGTGAAGTTGCTTTTATTCTTAAATTTAGGTTGGTCTTTACTTTTCTTGCTGTTCTCATGGAGTTTTGAAACATTTCCATTCATGAATTTTCTACCAGACTTTTTATGAACATTTCCAGAATAAGACCAGAACCTTGTTTGGCTCATAAACCCTTTAGAAAATCTGGTTCTGTCAAATTCAGCAAAATTATAGACTTGTATCGACACTCTGTATGGATAGTGTTGGCCCTTTTGGTACGGCAGCAAGCTAACCTAGAGGGGGGTGAATAGGTTTTTCTGAAATCTAAAATAGAAACTTAAACACAGAAAATTATCACTTGGAAGTTTGGTTAGTTGAGTGTGATAGAGAGTAGCAGTGCGGAAGCAAATAAACAATCACACAAAGGATACAAGAAATTTATCCTGGTTCGGCCTTCCCACATGGAAGTCCTACGTCTAGTCCCCAAGCAACCTCTTGGGATTTTACTAACCAAGGGTACAGTCCCCCTCAAGGACAATACAACACCCAGCACCCCAGCTGGTCTTCTTCTCTTTCTCGGGCAAGAAGGCAGCCCACTTCTCTTACAGGTCAAGAAGCCAACCTCCTGGTACAAACCCCAGTGCGGTTCTGATAGACTTAAACCCCCAGCTAGGTTCTACACTGAGTACAGTCCCTCAGCTGGACAAAAAATGACAGCAACTACACTGGCCAACTCTTCACTCAGGAAGAGACTCACTGTATACATTCCTACAGTTGGACAGAAATCTTTCTTAGAAAAGAAAGAACAGACCAAGAGCTATTACAAGATGAACACTAAGAACTCTAGCTCTCAGCCACAGACTCTCCCCTCAGATTTACAATGACCACAGAGAGAGAGAGAAGAGAGGAAGGCTTGAATGCTTTGAAACTCCTGCTATGAAAAGCTTCTCTTGATTTGGCTCGAGCTCCTCTCTTTCTTTGAGTGTATATGGAGTTGAGGTTCCTCACAGGATGTACACTCCTTTACAGACCTTCAAGAAAGCTCTCCCTCTTCTTCCTCAGCCTTGCTTCATCTTTTATATGAGCAGCTTTGAACAAATCCGTTGGAGTTCTAACCATTGCTCATCTTCTCTTTCTTCTGATATTTTGTGGTCTACGAGATCTGCAAGCATAGAAGAAAGTGTTTAGATAAAAGAGTGTTTCTGTCGAAATGGTTCACACTTCTGAGTTTTCTACTGTCGCCCAGAAGTGGTAGGCAAGCTCTTTTTGTCTGGCAGGAAAGAAGAGATCTAGAGAGATAAGAAAAAAGATCTTCTGTTAGAAAGATAGAAGATTACGCAAATGAAATTTATTTGACTTTTCATTAGGCGCCAAAGACATTTGAAACATCTGAGTATAAAGGAAATCGATGTTTAAGTTGAAATCTATATTTGAACAGAATCGATGTTTAAGTGAAAGCAAATCGTTGTTTGCTAATAAATCATTGTTTGAGCAAATCGATGTTAAAATTGTAACGAATCGTTGTAGCGATCAAATCGTTATTTCACTTACCGAATCGTTAAAGCAACCAAATCGTTGTTTCACTTAAGAAATCGATACAACGACCAAATCATTGTTTAACTTATGAAATCGTTACAACGATCAATTCGTTGTTTCACTTATGAAATCGTTACAACGACCAAATCATTGTTTCACCTAACAAATCGGTACAACGATCAAATCGTTGTTTAACTTATGAAATCGATGTTAAACCGAATCGATGTTTCACTTATGAAATCGATGTGGCACTTTGTGAACTGAAATCGATGTATATTAAATAGACATCGATTTTGCTTTTCAGTGCAAATCACACAGCAATAATGCCATAAATTTATATTTATTAGAAAATATGATAATTAATTTATTTAATATTTAATTAGTCATAAGTTTTGTTATCACTAAAATACCATAAATTTATATTATTAGAAAAACATCATATTAAATTAAATATGTTTAATAATATTTAATTATTCATAAGTTTTGTTAAGGGTAAAATATAAGAGTGGTTCAACAATCTCCCCATTTTTGGTGATGACAAAATTATGAGAATTTTCTGACAACAATACTTAAAGTATAGAAAATATAGAAAATTCACAGATAATGCATACTATGCATACTCTCCCCCTTTTTGTCACAAACCAAAAAAGAAGGATCTTACCATGCATTCTCTCCCCTTTTTGTGAAAACTTCTTACCATTGAGGGGTTCAACAATGATTGACATTAATGAATAACTCCCCCTTAGTCCATGCTCCCCCTGAATGAGAGACTCCACCTGAATGAGACTTGCAAGTAGTTGTTAGTAATACTAAAATTTAAAAATAAATTAGTGACTACTCCCTCTTCAGATATGAGTTGGATGAAGAGCTGGCAGTCACCAGTGCCTTGAGCATCCTTTGTTCCTGATGCTCCAAGGCCATCCTACAAACAATTTATTCAGAAGTAGGTACCCAAATCTTTTTAGGTCCTTGATAGTTAGATGCATAAAAATATCCTTTCGGAATCCATATTAGGTGCCTTGTTGTGCAGGTGTTTACTGTGTGTCCTAGTTTATTACAATGAGAACAACAATGAATGTAGTTTGTTCTATAGTTCTTATTGTTTTTGTGATGCCTATTTAGAACATAGTTTTTATAAACTTTGTTCTTTTGATAGAGTTTGTTCATTTCAGGTGCCTTTTTCTGAGGCATTTTGGTTTCTTTTACAAATTTTGTCAAAGGATATTTTCCTGGAATTATGGCTTGTTTTCCTTTTTCCAGAGGTATGTATCCAAGCCCTTGTTTATTATTGACAGTTTTTTATCCCTTTAAGCATAGAGCTAGAGATTTTTTCCCTTTGGTTAATTTTCTAAAAATTCTTTTAAATAAAGATTTTCTTCAGTTAGAGTTTTTAATTTTTCTTCTAACTCTAAATTTTCTTTGTTCTTGCTTTTTAAATTTTCATTCAAAAGATGATTGTTATCTTTGCTTTTCTTTAATTATTTTTCTAATTGTTCCATTTCGGATTTAAGATCAGAATTGGTGTTATCTAAGCAAGTGATGTTATTTTTTCAGATTTTTAATTCTTTTACAACACCTTTATGTTTTTCATAAAGTTCATTAAAGACTTCTTCTAAGTCTTCAGACTCTGACCCTTAATCAGTGCAAGAACTAAAATATGGGTCAGAATGTACCTTATCTAGTCCTACCATGAGGGCTAGACTTTCCTGCTCTTTTTCAGAATCTGAGCTTGATGATTCTGAAGTTGTGGCCTCTTCATTGTCCTAAGCAGCCGCCATGGCTTTTCTTTTGAATTTCTTGTGCTTCTTTTTGGACTTTTCTGGTTGACCAGTCTTCTTTAGTCTAGGACAATCTGATCTTAGATGTCCAGGTTTTCTGCATTCATAGCAGACTGGTTCTTTTTCCTTTTTCTCTTTCTTTTGAATCCTTCTTGATCCGTTTTTCTTCTTCTTTAGAATCTTTTGAAGCTTGGACAGTAGTCATCTACATCATTGTCTTCAGATCCTGCATTTTTTGAACTAGAAGAAGAAGAAGAGGTGGAAGGAGTAGCTGCAACTTTAAGAGCATTTGTAAGTTTTTTCTTGGAAGAGCTTTCAGATAGCCGCTCCATATTGATTTCATGTGCCATGAGAGAGCCAATAATATATCAATGGAAAACTTGGTTAGATCATGGGCTTCTTCAATAGCTGTGACCTTAGGGGTCCATGAAATAATTAAAGACCTAAGTATCTTTCTGACAGTTTCCTCATCAGAAAGAGTTTTACCGAGAGAACTTAGACCAACTACTATGCTTGAAAATCTATTATACATCTGAGTGATATTTTCGTTTGGAAGCATTTTCAATTGTTCATATTGAGAGACAAGAATAACTATCTTAGTTTGTTTTACTTTATCTGTTCCTTCATAAGTTACTTGTAGTTTATCTCACATTTCTTTTGCAGATTTACATGCAGATACTCTACTAAATTCCTTTTTGGATAAAGCACAACATAAATAGTTCTTTACTTTAAAATTTAGAGATAATTTATTCTTATCAGCTGTTGTAATGGCAGTAGTACCTTCAGCAGGAACAACGACAAAATCATCTACCTCTATTACCTGCCACAGATCAAAGTCTGTGCCTCGAATGAAGCATTCTATTCTCATTTTCCAGTATTGGTAATCCTCTCCATCGAAGAGTGGAGGTCTGATGACTAATTGACCTTCAGCAAATCCTTGAGCTGCCATGGATCTTCTCTAAGATCGTTGGATCTGATTGATTGATCAGAGAACCTCACTCAAATACCACTTGTGGCCCTTTTGGTACGGCAGCAAGCTAACCTAGAGGGGGGTGAATAGGTTTTTCTGAAATCTGAAATAGAAACTTAAACACAGAAAATTATAACTTGAAAGTTTGGTTAGTTCAGTGTGATAGAGAGTAGCAGTGCGGAAGCAAATAAACAATCACATAAAGGACACAAGGAATTTATCCTGGTTCGTCCCTTCCCACATGAAAGTCCTACGTCCAGTCCCCAAGCAACCTCTTGGGATTTTACTAACCAAGGGTACAGTCCCCCTCAAGGACAATACAACACCCAGCACCCCAGCTGGTCTTCTTCTCCTTCCCGGGCAAGAAGGCAGCCCACTTCTCTTACAAGTCAAGAAGCCAACCTCCTGGTATAAACCCCAGTGCAGTTCTACTAGATTTAAACCCCTAGCTAGGTTCTACACTAAGCACAGTCCCTCAGCTGGACAAAAATGCCAGCAACTACATTGGCCAACTCTTCACTCAGGAAGAGACTCACTGTATACAGTCCTACAGTTGGACAGAAATCTTTCTTAGAAAAGAAAGAACAGACCAAGAGCTATTACAAGATGAACACTAAGAACTCTAGGTCTCAGCCACAGACTCTCCCCTCAGATTTACAATGACCACAGAGAAAGAGAGAAGAGAAGAAGGCTTGAACACTTTGAAACTCCTACTGTGAAAAGCTTCTCTTGATTTAGCTCGAGCTCCTCTCTTTCTTTGAGTGTATGTGGAGTTGAGGTTCCTCACAGGATGTACACTCCTTTACAGATCTTCAAGAAAGCTCTCCCTCTTCTTCTTCAGCCTTGCTTCATCTTTTATATGAGCAGCTTTGAACAAATCCGTTGAAGTTCTAGCCGTTGCTCATCTTCTCTTTCTTATGATATTTTGTGGTCTACGAGGTCTGCAAGCATAGAAAAAGTGTTTAGATAAAAGAGTGTTTCTGTCAAACAGGTTCACACTTCTGTGTTTTCTACTGTCGCCCAGAAATGGTAGGTAAGCTCTTTTTGTCTGACAGGAAAGAAGAGATCTAGAGAGATAAGCAAAAAGATCTTCTGTCAGAAAGATAGAAGATTACGCAAATGAAATATATTTGACTTTTCATTAGGTGCCAAAGACATTTGAAACATCTGAGTATAAAGGAAATCGATGTTTAAGTTGAAATCTATGTTTGAACAGAATCATGTTTAAGTGAAAGCAAATCATTATTTACTAATAAATCGTTGTTTGAGAAAATCGATGTTGAAGTTGTAACGAATCGTTGTAGTGATCAAATCGTTATTTCACTTACCGAATCGTTACAGCGACCAAATCGTTGTTTCACTTAACAAATTGGTACAGCGACCAAATCGTTGTTTAACTTATGAAATCATTACAGCGATCCAATCATTATTTCACTTATGAAATCGTTAGCGACCAAATCGTTGTTTCACCTAACAAATCGGTACAGTGACCAAATCGTTGTTTAACTTATGAAATCGATGTGAGACTGAAATCGATGTTTCACTTATGAATCGATGTTAGACCGAATCGATGTTTCACTTATGAAATCGAAGTGGCACTTTGTGAACTGAAATCGATGTATATTGAATAGACATCGATTTTGCATTTCAGTGCAAATCACATGGCAATAATGCCATAAATTTATATTTATTAGAAAAATATGATATTTAATTTATTTAATATTTAATTAGTCATAAGTGTTGTTATCACCAAAATACCATAAATTTATATTTATTAGGAAAATATGATATTAAATATATTTAATAATATTTAATTAATCATAAGTTTTGTTATCACCAAAATATAATGGTAAAATATAAGAGTGGTTTAACATCGTTGACGTGGAAGCTTCTGAAATTTTTGAAGAGGTGAATGTGATGGTTTTCATTCCTACCTCTTTCTTCTTTGAGGGATTAAATCCCAACCCCTCTTTGTTGAAGTTTACTTTTGTCCCTAGTAAAGCTTCAAGGTTGTTTTTACCACTTACAAATCTTTCCAAAGCTTCTTGTCTTTTTGTTGCTTCTTTTTGCAGAACTTCAAGTTCCTTTTTCATTTCAACATTGACACTGTTTAAGGCAACATTCTTCTCAACTGTAAGAGCTATTTTATTGATACTTTTAACATTTTGGATTTTTAGTTCCTTTACAGTTTCTTTTAGAGCATTAACTTCTTGAATGAGTTCTTTCTCTCTCTTCTGTTGAAGTGTCTTGAGTAAGATGATTTATTTTTATTTTGAGCATTTTATTTTCTTTTTTGAGTTCATCATATTGATCTAACAGTTCAAAGTAAACATGCTCCTAGTCATCCAAGGTGAAATCCTTGAAAGGAGAACTTACCTCTTCTTCTTCTCTGGCCATCAAACACACCTTTGATTGCGCATCTTCAGCATCAGAACTTTCTTCTTCTTCATCTTCTTCGCTCCAAGTTCCAACCATGACCTTCTGTTTGTTTTTTATCCATCTTGGTTGTGTTTTCTTCTGAATTTCAGGACATTCAGACTTCACATGTCCTGGTTTCCTGCAGTTATAACAAACAATTCTATCAGATTTCTTATTTGTATTCATTTTGGGTTTTGAAAAATTGTGTGATTGAGAT
This sequence comes from Colocasia esculenta, assembly GCA_014218235.1. Lineage (NCBI taxonomy): Eukaryota > Viridiplantae > Streptophyta > Magnoliopsida > Alismatales > Araceae > Colocasia > Colocasia esculenta. The sequence goes on along the minus strand of CM024759.1, from coordinate 1,715,748 downwards.
TTCTTTTTCAGAAAACCCTTACTTCTTTTCTCATGAATTTTCTGAACTTTCTGGTTATCAAAGCAAACTCACCTGAATCATCTTTAGATGTAGATGATTCACTTTCTTTAGTAGCCTCTTTTGTACTAGGACTTGCTTTGAGGGCAAGAGGCTTCTTCTTCTTCACGTATTCTTCATTTCTTTTAATCCCAACTCATAGGTCATTAAAGAACCTATCAATTCATTTACATTGGTTGTGGATAAATTTCTATATGTGACTGTTCCTTCTTTAGTTTTGATAGATGAAAACAATTTCTTATTGTCTGTCATATGCCTTGAGCACTCACTCTCTAGGTACCATTTTGATGGTCTAATGCTTTTCTTATCATCATTGTTAGCCAAAAAGGCTAGATTTGTCTTTTCTTTGCTTCCAACTGATCTACAACCAATTACTGACCCTTTACCATTATCTCCATATGTGACTGTTCCTTCTTCAGTTTTGATAGATGAAAATAATTTCTTGTTGCCTGTCATATGCCTTGAGCACTCACTGTCTAGGTACCATTTTGATGGTCTAAGGATTTCCTTATCATCATTATTAGTCAAAAAGGCTAGATTTGTCTTTTCTTTGCTTCTAACTGATCCACAACCAATTACTGACCCTTTACCATTATCTCCATATGTGACTGTTCCTTCTTCAATTTGATAGATGAAAACAATTTCTTGTTGCCTGTCATATGCCTTGAGCACTCACTGTCTAGGTACCATTTTGATGGTCTAAGGCTTTCCTTATCATCATTGTTAGCCAAAAAGGCTAGATTTGTCTTTTCTTCCTTTTCTTCATTGGAGCTTGACTCACTGCTTGAGTCTGCTTCATTGCTCCATGCAACAACCATCGCCTTCTTCTTGTATTTCTTAAATTTCTTGGTATTCTCCTTCTTCTTGTATTTTGTCTTCTTTAGTTTTAGACAATCAGCCTTAAGATGTCAAGGTTTCTTACATTTGTAGCAAATAGGCTAAGGTCTTTTGAATTCTTTGCCTTTCTTAAAGTTCCTCCTTCCTGGTTGATACTTCTTCTTGGCCAGTATTCTTTGTAGTTGTCTAGAAAGGAATGCTTCTTCTTCTTCTTCACTTCTTTCATCTTCTGAGTCGCTTTCAGATGTGTTCTCTGCTGCTTTCAGGGCATTGTTATATTTTTTCTTGGTGGAGGATTCTCCTAACCTCTCCATATTTATCTCATGAGCCATTAGAGACCCAATGAGTTTTTCGAGTGACATAGCCATTAGATCATTTGCTTCCTCTATGGTTGTAACCTTGGGAGTCCATAAAGTTGGTAAATATCTTAACATTTTCTTCACCATGTCTCATGTCTCGTATCTTTTCCCAAGTCTAGCCAGGCCATTTGTGATATCGGTGAATCAACTGTACATTAGAAGATAGACTCTCCTGAATGCATCTGGAACTTTTCATATTGAGCTACTAGTATATCTATTCTGGTTTCTCTCACCTTATTTGTTCCTTCGTAGGTAAATTTCAGCTTATCCCACATTTCTTTTACCGACTTGCATGCAGATATTCTATTGAATTCCTTCTTGCTTAATGAACAGCATAATATACTCTTGGCTTTGCTATTCTAAGACATCATTCTCTTGTTAGCATTTGTCCAGTTCTTTTCGAAGTTTAGGACTATCAGATCTTCATCTTCTATTATAGTCCATAGTTGATAATATAGACCTTGAAGAAAGAACTTCATTCTTGTCTTCCAGTAGTTGTAGTCTTCTCCATCGAATAGTGAAGGTCTGTTGACAGATTGTCCCTCTGCATAACCATGGGCTGCCATTTATCTTTGCTCTTCCGATCATGAGATCTTCTTGCTTGAAGAGACTTGGCTCTGACACCACTTGTTGACCAGGTTGCAAGCCCAGAGTGAGGGTGAATGGATTGCTAAAAATCATCTTGAAAATATTATGTAACAAATAATTTTAGAAACACTAAACGTAATGGTTAGAGTTAGTGAGCAGCTAAAATAAAGACAAAAGCAATCACACAAGCAACAGAAATTTTATCCTGGTTCAAACCTCCTATCACTAGGAGTCCTACGTCCAGTCCCCAAGCAACAACTTAGGATTCCACTAACCAAGGGTACAATCCCCCTCAAGGACACTTACACATCCAGCACCCGCTGGCCTTCTCTTCAACCCACGAAGAGGTAATACACCACTTGTTCCTCAGGCCTCCTTTCTACAAAAGGGAATGAGCTACCCACTACACAGCAGGTCCTCTCTTCACGAATGAAGAGGAGCACTCTATGAAGAGTAAGAAGGTGATGGCCCCTAAACCAAGCTAACAGCAACAATACAATGCTTGACCTAAGGCTCAATCTAAGAGAAGAAAAGAACTACAACAGAAAGTAATTCTCTTAAATCTACACAAGCTCTCTATTTCAAGAAGGGAATGAAGAACAAAGCTTCAAGGAGAGCTAAGAGCAAGGAGGTCGATCTAAATGAAGGAGCAAGCTCTTCCTGAATGCTAGTTGATGATTGGCTATTTCTCTATGCACTTCAGTGCAACAGATTCCCGTTTGTTCTGTATCAACATGCTTCTATTTACCTTCTCGTCTTGAGGTATCCGTTGAAATATTCGTTGTGTCTCTTATCTTGAAACTTGTCTCTTGACATATGTAGCAGGTCTAACATAAGAGTACCAGAAACCTACAAATAGTAATGCTTGGATAGAGACGTAGAGAGAGAGAGATCATATGGATATCTTATGTGTTGGTCAACGTAGCATGTCCAACATTGTAGAGGTGTGTGACTACCAGAAACCTGCAGACAATAAATGCTTAGATAGAGATAGGTCATAAGGGTTTCTTAATTGACAGTCAACGTCACTGGTCATGCTGAAAGAGGATATACCAAAAAGGAAAGACTCATTCTGTCACCATTTAAAGTTCTAGATGACCTATCATAAGAATGGCAAACAGTAAAAGATGATGTGCATGGGAACTGTATCCATTGATGGACTATACATAAGAGGATATCCTTAAAAGCCTTTTTGAAAGAAGGATATGTAACAGATAGCAGGAAAATTTTAAATATACATATTTTAAAAATAATTTACGCGGCAAGATTTACTCAAAGCTTATTCATAATGGTAATTGTTCTAATTTAATTACAACTATAATCAATATGATTATTGTAAGATTGTTATCAGGGTATTGATAATAATTTATCTGTAATAACAATAGCAAGCACAATCGATGTTCAAAGAGTAACTAATGTCTAAAGGGTAATCAATGTTCACAGACAATCGATATCTAAAGGCAATCAATGTCCAAAGACAATTGATGTCTAAAGGCAATCAATATCCAAAGGCAATCGTGTAGCGTAGTGATCGTTTGAACTGAGGTTTACCAGTTCTGGTGGCCAGTGTGTGGCCTTTGGCTTGAGTTTGAAATGTTTTACAGGTTGTATAGGTATTGTGGGCCGAGAATTTGGGCCCAAGGCGCCCACTGGTTCTCTGTCTGTGAACGCGAAAGAGCTGGACGTCGCATTCTGAACGCGACGGTCCAGGGCGTCACGTTCATGTTGCCGCTGTTTGGGGTTGTTCGACTGCATGCCCGCCGCATGGCGCGCAGGGCAGCCAGCTGGCGTCAGCGGCGAGAAGGCGACAGCCTACCCCGTCGCATTCTTGTCGCGACAGCCAGGTGCCTCGCGTTCTCAACTCTAAAGGGTTATGAACTTAGGTCGGCCAAACCGAGCTCAGAAAGCTCTGCTTGGCCAGAAGAGGGGTTTTGTGGGTAGTTTTTGGCAATTGGAGGTTCTTGTGGGGTTTTCGGTGTACTCTCGTCGCGAGGATGTGGCATAGAGTGGGGGAAGCACCGAACTATCATCGTTCTTCACGTATCTCGCGAAGGTAGGGAGATTCTATCTTGTTTCTCATTGTGAATGATCTGTTAAGCGTGTTTAATCCATTATATGAGTTGTAGATGGTAGATGACATACTAGTGTAATGGTGAGAATGTTTATAAATGCTTTTTATGGATGTTTGCATGGTTTTCATGGGGTATCCGGAGATGTCTATGAAGGCAACGGACCTGGGTGTCACGTTCAGAACACGACAACCCGACCCGTCGCGTTCTTCTTCAGAATGCGCCATGTCGAGGCGTCGTGTTCTGAAGGCGATGGAGCACCCTATCACGTTCAGGCTACCGAAGACTATGGGTTTATGCATGGTTACATGATTATCAGTTGGCTTATTTATTATTCATAGCAATGGTAAGCGGTGCATTGGCACGCGTTGAGGTTGAGGACTGCCGTGTTTGCTTGGTTTGTGAGTACGTGGTGAGTAGTACGACGTCTACCGTGGTTACCTCTCTAGTCGGGTACCCCAGGTTTTGTGTGAGCCAGGCACGTTAGTGCTCGGGGTTTGTCTTGGTACTTGTGTACCATCGAGGTTTGTGTTGTTTTCCTGGACACCATCACTCTTGTGTAGAGTTATACGTCCGACTGAGGGAAAGACGGTAGAGGGACATCGACTTGTGAGAGTTGTGTTTGGTCGCTTGCAGTGCACTCGTGGTTGGGGGTCACGGACACCAGTAGACGTACTGGGCCCCAACTAGTCCTATTTTCCAATGCCTCACTTTAGGGAGCTCGGGTCGGAGTCCCTAAAGGTGTCAGGCATGGACCTGCGGTAGTGTGGTTCGCAGGTGTTGTGTTCGTTGGTCTCCACAGTTTCTTGGCTTTGCTGTGGTGGAGCGGCAGCTGGACCTTTCATCCGTGGCTATGAGACTGAGAGGTAGTCCTATGTGGTTTGTTTAGGATAGTTGCTGGTGTCGCGAACCAATTTTTGTGACCCGAGTGTGGCATTACTCTACTTTAGCTCATACACTTGAACAGGGATTGCCATTTATTTATTAAAGATTGGTTTCTGTTAGTAGCTTGTGATAAATGTTATTTACAGCTTTAACATCATGCGTAGTTAGTACTATAAATTGCTTAGTGTAGCTTCCCGTTTCTGCACTTTGTGAGTTTGATTTTGCATGACTTTTGGGGGAGTTTCCCTACTGAGGCCAGTGACTTTGCGAGGCTCACCCCTGCCCCTTTCAGGTGAGGAGAGCAGGAGGCTTTCCGTCCTTCATCTAGTTCGGAGCCCCACCATAGCAGAGTTGGGCCTGCACCTCCATGATGATCCGTTTATCCCCATGTAATTTAAATAAATTACATATCTATTTTGGTGATTAACAAAACTATATAAAGTTTAATCTAACAAGTTTTGAGCACAGGTAATGACACAAGCAAAGTCAAGTAAATTCTGTAAGTATCTCACCCTGAAGTATTTAGAGTTCAGTTCAAATAAAATTTCTCTAAGCACACATCGATTTCCATTTAAGACATAACGATCTCTATAGAGCTTAACGATTTCTTCGGTTTGCCCTCACAACAATTCGTTAAGTGATCGCAACAATTTGCCCCTCTCAACGATTCGTTAAGTGATCGCAAAGACTTGCCCTCACAACGATTCGTTAAGTGATCGCAACGATTTTCCCTCACAACGATTCGTTAAGTGATCGCAAAGACTTGCCCTCACAACGATTCATTAAGTGATCGCAAAGACTTACCCTTTCAACGATTCGTTAAATGGAGCGTGATGATTTGCTCTCGTAACGATTTCTCTAGTCATCGTAATGTTTGCTCTCGTAACGATTTCTTTAATCATTGTAACGATTTGTTCTTGTAATAATTTCTTTAGTCATCGTAACGATTTGCTCTCGTAACGATTTCTTTAGTCATCGTAACGATTTGTTCTTGTAACGATTTCTTTAGCCATCGTAACGATTTGATCTCGTAACGATTTTTTTAGTCATTGTAACGGCTTGCTTTCATAATGATTCATTAAGTAACATCACAACGATTTATACATCGATTTGTTCATAACATCATAACGATTTGTACATCGATTTGCTTATAATGACATAACGATTTATATATCGATTTACTTATAACATCACAACGATTTGTACATCGATTTGCTTATAAAGTCATAACGATTTGTACATCGATTTGCTTATAACGTCATAACAATTTGAACATCGATTTTTTTATGACTTAATAACGATTTGATTACTAATGCATATAATGATTTGTGCATGCACCTTTTACTCATTTGCATAACGATTTCATAAGTCATGCATATAACGATTTCATGGAAAACAACGATTCGATTTTCAAACTAATCCTTGAAGACGTTGAAAAATCAAAGTCTTCACGTATATCCTTTTGACATCCATGCATTTATTATGTCAGTACGTATCTCTATCTCTGCATGAAGACAATATCTTCCATTATCGTATCTTCTCTATAAACATCTTTTAGAACAACAAAATGGCATTACTATTTTGATGGACATTCATTCTGACGTTGACTAACAACAAGAGACAACCTAGCTATCTACTGTTCAAGCTTTAAATATGTGCAGGTCTCTGACAGTATCCGTCATACAACGTTGGACAAATAGAAGCCAAAGAAGATTACAGAAGATCCTCCCTCTCTCTCTCTTTGCGTGCATGAAAGGATAAAGGATTGTTGACTAAAAGCTTCCAAGTGTCAAGCAGTCTAACGTACACTTATGCATAGAGACAACGAGCACTTCAACGTTCGAATTTCAAATGATGATATATATATAAGGATGAAGTTCCTGAAGAGTAAGAAGTAGAACGGTTAGATAACAAGAAGTTTTTTTTCAACACCTTCAACCTTCTGCAAGCCTTTCTTAGAGCAAAGCAAAAACTCCCTTACCTTAGCTCTTGCTCTCTATGCTAAGTTCAGATCTGTGAGAGAGCTTTTTGTTCTAAGAAGAGTCCTTGATTATAGATCTCTTTCTTCTCAGTCCTTGCTTCAGATCAAGCAGTGTTCTATAAGCTTGATCTAGGGGCATCATCTCTTTGATCACATTCTCTTGTATTGTTCCCATCAGCTGTGAAGGAAGACCTGGTGGGGTATCCAGGGTGTTGTTTCCTTCGGTTAAGGAAGACCAGCTGGGGTGCTGGGTGCTGTAGTGTCCTTAAGGGGGACTGTACCCTTGTTAGTGAAATTCTGAGATATTGCTCAGGGACTGGACGTAGGACTCCTAAGAGAGGAGAGAAGATCCGAACCAGGATAATTCTTTGCGTCATGTGATTGCTTTTCTGTGTTTGATCTTTCGATTCACTAACACTAACAATCTGCAAGTGTGTGTTTTGTGTGACTGTTTTGTGAACAGATTTTGAGTGTTAAATAATTTTTAAGAGTCCCATTCACCCCCCCCCCCCTCTGGGCTTGCTAGCTGGGCAACAAGTGGTATCAGAGCTAGTCTCTTCGACAAAGAAGAAGATCCAACGATCTGAAGAGAAAAGATCAAATGGCAGCCCAAGGTCACTCAAAAGGTTCAGTCAGTCAACAGGCCACCGCTATTCGACGGAGAAGATTACACCTACTAGAAAACAAGAATGGAATACTTCCTACAAGGATTCGATTTCCAAATATGGTCCATAGTAGAAGAAGGCGATCTAGTTGTTCTAAACAACAGAGACAACTGGATAGAAGATGATAGAAAGAAGATTTCTCTCAACTGCAAAGCCAAAGCATTTTGTGTTGTGCCCTCAGTAAAAAGGAATTCAACCGTGTATCTGCCTGCAAATCTGCCATGGAAATGTGGGAAAAGCTCAGGATCACTTATGAAGGCACCGACAAATTCAAGGAAACCAGGATAGACATTCTGGTGACACAATATGAAAGGTTCCAGATGCAGTCAGGAGAATCTATAACCCAAATGTCAGCAGATTTACAGACATCACCAATGGGTTACAGGATTAGGAAAAAGCTATGAGATGGGAGACATGGTAAGCAAAATTCTTAGATCCCTACCATCTCCTTGGACTCCCAAGGTAACAGCTATAGAAGAAGCCAATGACTTGAAAAGGATGTCATTGGAAAAGCTCATTGGGTCCCTCATGGCCCATGAGATAAACATGGAGAGATTAAGAGAATCATCCACTAGAAAGAAGCACACAAATGCCCTCAAAGCAGCAGAAGGCAGCTCTGAGGAACAATCAGAAGATGAAGCCAGTAGTCAAGACAGTGAAGATGAAGAAGCAATGCTGTCTAGAAGACTACAACGGATATTGGCTAGAAAAGAAGTATCAATCTGGCAGATGATACTTCAAAAAGGGAAAGGATTTTAAGAAACCTGAAGCAAAGGACATCAAGAAGAATGAACCAATTTGTTATGAGTGCAAGAAGCCAGGACACATCAAGGCAGAGTGTCCAAAGCTCAAGAAATCTGAATTCAGAAAGAAGGACAGTTCAAGAAAGTTCAGAAGATATAAGAAGAAGAAGCCATGGTAGCAGCTTGGGACAACAGCAGTGACTCGGATAGCGAGTCAATCTCAAACAGCGAGGAAGAGAAAAGGCTAACCTAGCTTTCATGGCAGATATCGCAGAAAAGTAACCTCTGACTCATCCTTTGATTCATGTAATGATTCTGATTCGGATAACTTAGAAGATGCTTTTAATGAACTGTATGGTAAATATAGAGAAGTATCTAAATTATTAAAAGCTAGTAAGAAAAATGTTGCATGTCTAGAGAATACTAATTCTGATTTAAATCAGAAAATGAACAACTAGAGAAGCAAGCTAGTGAACTTAAAAGAAGAAATAAGTTGCTATGCGAAAATCTAAAAGATAAAATAAACAAATAACAAAATTAGAAAATAAGAAAATTCAGACGAACTAAAAAATAAAATCAAAAGACTAACAGAAGAAAATGATGAACTATCAAGAACATTAGAAAAATTACTAATGGTAAAAATTCTTTAATATTAAGAGGAGCCCGAAGATCAGGTAAAAGAAGAATGGATTAGGTTACATTCCACCAGATAATGAAGATATAACAGTATACCCTAAAACATATCCAACTCCAAAATTCGTACCTGAACAAGATATAGCATATAAATCAAACTTTAATATACTCCATATGAAAAAATAACTAGAACAACATGTTGCAGTCACTGCAACAAGCTAGGACATACCAAAATAACCTGTCCAACTAACACAATTTGGATAATTAAAAAGAAAGATGAGAATACTAACCAGCAAGGACCCAAAAGAACTTAGGTACCTAAAGCTTAGTGTCTTTATTTCAGGGAGGCCTTCAAGCATCAAATGGTACCTGGACAGCGGGTGCTCAAGGCATATGTCAGGTAACAGAAGGCTATTCTCTCACCTCAAGGCTGAAGAAGGCACAGTCACCTATGGAGACAATGGAAAGGGACTGTGATAGGTAGTGGATCAGTGTGCAGTACAGGCACAACTGTCATTGAAGATGTGCGTGCATCAAAGGACTGAAACACAATCTCATCAGTATCAACCAGCTATGTGATAGAGGTCATCAGATCATTTTTAAGAGTCAAAGTGCAGCATTGTGAAAGATGGTGTAGTCATCTTTGAAGCCAACAGAGAAAAAACATGTATGTACTTCATCTCGAAGAGTTAAAAGATCAAGACATTTGTTTAGCAGCCAGTAAAGAGCAGTCATTGAGTTGTGGCACAGAAGATTGGGCCACTGCAGTCTAGATGGCATGAGAAAGCTGATCAAGAGAAACCTGGTGGAAGGTCTGCCAAAAGTCAGCACAAAAATGGACGGTGTCTGTGGACCATGAGCAAAAGGAAAGCACACTAAGTCATCCTTCAAGTCAAAGACTGTGGTAACAACCTCCAAACCCTTACTCCTTTATATGGATTTATTTGGGCCAATGAGGACCACAGTCTTGGAGGAAAGAATTTTAGATTCGTTATAGTAGATGACTATTCAAGATTCACTTGGTATCCTTTCTGGAACACAAAGATGATACATTTGATAGCTTTGTAAGCTTGAGCAAAAAGTTCAGAAAGATAAGAAGTTCAGCATTATTGGAATCAGGTCAGATCATGGAGGAGAATTCCAAGTGATAAATTCGCAAAATTCTGTGATGACTAAGGAATAGAGCACAATTTCTCAGCACCAAGGACACCACAGCAGAATGGAGTTGCTGAGAGAAAGAATAGGACTTTATTGGACATGGCAAGAACAATGTCATCAGAAATGATATGCCAAGATTTTTTTGGGCTGAAGCAGTCAGCACAGCAATTACATCATCAAGAGTAATGATCAGCCTATCTTGAAAAAGACTGCGTATGAATTGTTCAAGGGAAAGAAGCCAAGGATCAGTCCACTTCAGGATGTTCGGATGTCACTTATCCACAACAACAGTAAAAGAGACATTGGTAAGTTAGATGCAAAATCAGATGAAGGCACTTCATGGGATGCTTCTAACAAAAGGATATAGTGTGTTCAATAAACGTACTTTTTTGATTGAGCAGTCAGTACATTTATTTTGATGGAACTACTCTTCCTTGAGAAAGGAGAAAGAGTGATAATGATGATACATGAATTGTCCAAGAAATTAAAGAATACATCAATTGAGGACAAGGAAGATCCACCTCTGGAAGACCTCCAACAAAGGATATTTTCATCAAATCTTCCAAAGAGTGAGATACAAGAAAGATCACCCTCCTGAAAGCATCATTGTGATCCATCTGTAGGGGTAAGAACAAGAGGTAACACAATTTCATGTGATTATTTAGCTTTTGTTTCTCAAATAGACTCAATGAAGCCATCATTGATGAATCTTGGATTTTAGCATGCAAGATGACTGAATCAGTTCAAGGAAACCAGGTTTTGTCACTTGTTCCTAGACCATCAGATCATCCAGTGATTGACACAAGTGGGTGTTCAAATAAATTGGATGAAGCTGAAGGGTTGCGAATTCCCAATATGGTAATCTAGAAGGGGGTTGAATAGATTACTGCCTCTTATAAACTATTATCACGTTCTTTTTCTTAAAGCATAGATTATCAAGACAGTATCAAGATCTAAACTATGTGTAGATGATGTAGAAACCTATCTAGTGTGTGAATATGCAACGTGTCTATCAAACATCTATCGTAGAAATGATCAAACCACGAGACACGCAGATTTACGTGGTTCGGAGTACACAACAGTGTATCCTACGTCCACGGCAACACACACACACAGAGTAAACTGCTTATGAGCGAGTTCAGTGACTACAACTCACACACACACGTGTTTTCTGATGTGCACCCACGATCAGAACAACACACACACGTGATCTCAAGCACAAGAGACGCTTGAATCACACAAACACACACAGTTGATGAGAATTATGAAACAGGAAGAGTTCAGAGCGTAGGAATAAATCCTAATGTGGAACTCTTCTGAGAACGCCTGGATGGAGTTCAAACTTCGACTTGAGTGCTCTGGACTGATGGAGAAGGTTGAATCCACGACGATCTATCTTCAGTACTGCAGGATCAACTGATCTTTCGGTCTCTGCACTGCAGACTTGAAGCAGAGAGCAGCAACTTCTTTTCTCTTGGACTTGGCTTTAGGGTTTTTGGTTGTGGCTGCTTCTGTACGAGATTCTCTTCAAAAGGATGCTTATATAGTTGTGTTTTCATGTGGAGAGTCGTGGGACTTGAAAACACAATCTTGGATATGAAGGAAGTTTTCCGTATTTGAAGATCCTCTGCATCTGTCGACAGGTTCTGAGTATCTGTCGACAGATTGCAACAGATTTGCAACAGACAGACTTCAGGTTGCTCTGGTCTGTGGCATCTGTCGACAGGCGATATCCATCTGTCGACAGGCAGAGACAGTTTTGCCAAAACACAGAACTCTGGTATTTCTGTCTGCGACATCTGTCGACAGGTCTCTGAGAATCTGTCGACAGGTGCTCTCAGTACTCTTCAGTCTGATCACAACTGCGGCATCTGTCGACATATGCCTTTGGGTCTGTCGACAGGTACATGTATACTCTGTGATTGTGATCATTTTCTCATGATTTGAGAAGGCTTGGTTATATGCATTTGTACCTGCATGATAAAACATGTATAGTTAGGTATAATGTAGACATAGATAACCAAATATTGTATCATCTTATTATTGACATGTATGAAACCTCAATTCAACTCATTCATCATTAAAAACATTGTTTGACTTTCATTTATCACTTAGAGTGTGAATTCACTTAGTTTCCAGAATATGAACCCAACATTCTCCCCCTTTTTGATGATGACAAAATTATTCAATTAATGCTCATGAACTTGAGGTTTCTTCTCCCCTTTTGACAACATCAAAAGTAAAGACAACACTCACATATGTAGATTTGCACAGAACATGTGATTTCATTCATTGAAAGGGAAGCATTCACATGACAAAAGTGACTGGAGTAACATGAAGTGAATACATAAAGAAAAGGAAATAACAAAAGACAGAAACAACATTGCTCAGACTGAAGTGAAGTACAGGACATGACCCACTCCTATACATCTAGTTATCTAAGCAGCATCATCTTCAGGAGCTTGAGGAGGGGCATGACGCTCAGTTGCAAGTCTATCAATGCGTGTGTCCAAGGTATCCATTCTTTCATGCAGCCTCTCAAAACCCTGTGTCATTTGGACTTGTAGCTGGGCTAACAAATCCCTAATGGAGGGCTGAGCAGCTTCACCAATACCAGCATCTCCCGGAGCATCTAGTGGCTCTGACTGGGAGTCTTCATCACCTTCTTCAGCATCTTCTTCATCATCAACTTGATCGTCAGTCCCAATGAAATCTTCATCCTCGGCAGCAGCAGGTGCCTTGCCCTTAAGTTCCCGGGTGACGACCCCATCCACTAGCTTGTAGCCCATGCGTGAGGCGGCGGTGATATCAAAGCTGTTGCGGGAGTTGAGTGAGACACACTCACTGTCTGGAATGGAAATGCCAATAAACTTCAAAAGAGAAGTAATTTGGCAAGCAAAGGGCATGGATCTCCTGGGTTGGTAGAAACACTTGGTGATCAAGTTAAACATCAGGAGAGGAAGATTTATTGGTTCACAATGAAGGAAGAAGGTAAACAGTGATTTGTGAACATTGGTGACGAGTTCACGACTGCCATGCTTTGGCGCAATGCAAGTGGTGATATTTGGTGAATCATGCGGTTGAGTGGAGGGAAGGTGTTGGCATTGAGCTTAGCAATCTCCTTTGTTGTATCATAAGGTTGAAGAGTAAGAAGGGGATAGTAGACAGCGTCTGGATGATGAGCAAGAATATCCGCCCCGTGTTCGGAATCTGGAGGGCAGTGCTAAGAAGGTTAGCAGTGATTTGAAAGGGAGTGCCCTTCACAGAGGTGTAGAACCCTTGAGCAGAGGTGGAGAGATTGTTGAAGAACTCAGTTACGGCAGTGGGGGAGTATGCCGTATGAGCGTAGAGAAGACTGTCCAACCCTGGGTATCAAACAGGGGTTGGAGGTTGGAAAGAGATCGGCCAAGGAGTGGAAATCCACAAAACGTGGAGGAACAAACTTTGTGAATGTACCGTGAACCCGTTTGAGATTGAGACGGGGAGGTACGACCAACTCTGGAAGGCGATCATCCCGGTGTTTGGTCCGACGTTCATCGTGAGCCCTGGATCCTTCGCCGGCGAGGAGGAGGCGGGACGACGACGTGAGGCCAACTTCTTCGCCTTGGGTGCCATGGAAAAGACGAGGCACGGATGGAAAAAGGGAAGAAGTGCTGGAGACAGTGGGAAGAGAAGAAGGGAGATGGAGGTAGGGTTTCCCGTCCAGAAGGGGAGAGGATGTATGTGAGAGAGGGAAGGGATGGCTGGGGTGGTGTTGGATGTGGAAAGGGCCGGAGATGCCTATATAAAGAAGGAGGGGAAGTTTAAAAGGCAATGGCCCACCAAGTCTGCCCCAAACGGCGTGTCCGTTGAGCTTCCCAACAGGACAGCCGGCGTCTGTCGACAGACATATTTTATCTGTCGACAGATGCTTGCAGAATATGACTTTGTTGGATTTTTGTAAGGAATTTGAAGTGGACCTCTTGAGCAGTGTTTTTTAACAGATTACCTAAGGTGAATAGATGACGAATACATATATAAGAACCTATCATATACATGAAGATGTAAAGCCACTTCAAATATCTTAATGGTTCAAACATAATACTGAATTAGCCTGAAGCTGAAGCATGAAAAACACTTACGGGTATCCAAAAAGAAACACTTTTACTCTTCTTTTTTTATTAGAGTATAGGACAACACAATCTTCAGTGGAGGTGCAAATGATCAAGGAGGGAAATATCTACATGCCAAGACATTCAAAAACATCAATTACTCATGGGAATTATCACTCAGTGGAGGCTTCACACTATTGCATTATTGTCCTCATTTGCCCTTCATTTATGCAATGGAAAGAAAATGGTAATCAAGATAACGTCTCGCCTTTGAACATGAGGGTAGACATTATTCGTGCCCGTACCCCCAGTTACTCAGTGAAAGTGTCCATCATACCGTTGTACAGAGTTGACGAATTAGCCTTTTGACGCGAGGGCAAACATTTGTGATGCCCACTCCCCGGTTACTCAGCAAGAACTCATCATTGCTCTGCATTTTTCCAAATTATGTAGTTTTAATCTAATGGAATAAAATTGTTTAGGTAGCTTTTCTCCAAGTATTGTGTTAATAACCCAAGTTAATATAGCGATTGATTATCTAGCAATTGTAAACATTAAGCTCAATGATCATAATACCTTTAAAAAAAAATCATGTTTGCCTATAAGTAAATAATGAAGAAGAGTTAGGTGTTAAGTTTTTGAAAATGGTGAAATGTTTCCAGAATGATTGAACCTAGACTTAACTTGAGTATTATGTAAAAATCACAAGATTGTTGAAAATTGCTTTAATATCTTATGCACATGATGTGATCAAATATGTTTAACATCAGATAAACACCTTAGACATTTTAAAGAAACCTGCTCAAAGAGGTTTGGATTGAATAGGCTTGGAATGCCAGGTAGAAGTGTGTCTGTCGACAGCTAAGGGGAGCTTGTCGACAGGTACACTCAGACAGAGAAATGGGTGTTCAGCTAGTTGTGAGTACTGTGATATCTGTCGACAAGCCAGGTGTGTCTGTCGACAGCTACACACAGACAGAGTGAAGGGTGTGCGGGGAGGACAAAACCTGTGAGATCTGTCGACAGATGCATGGTTGACTGTCGACAGATGCACACAGAGTTCAGAACCTGTGGTCTGTGGATGCCTATCTGTCGACAGGAAAAGAAGAGCTGTCGACAGATCATTGTTGAAGGCCAGTCTAGAGAAAGAAGGGAATATGAAAAGATCATTTTATGTGAAGGAGTTAATGAACAGCAAGAAGAAATGTTTTCCTTCACAATAACACCCAACTTTTGAACTAGCTCCCCCATAATGTGTGCTCATGAAAAGACACAAAGTTGATCAATGCAATTCAATCCAAGCAAGATTAGCACACATGTATTCAGCAAAACATTCATGGAATTGAGACTGTTTTTGGTATTATCTAATTTATGATTTTTGTCTTATTTTTTTTTTTTTTTTTTTTTTGAGTAGTTTGGCTAATGAAATGAGACTTACCCCTTTATCCAACATGGATGTCCCTTCATGGGCTCCAACTACGGGTACTTGGCGGAGAATGTTTTCTCACGCATAATGAAGGTTTCCAAACAAGCCGAACTTGTTTTTCCACAAATCACCATTTGATATACCCCATAGTTGTTGCTTACGAAGGACATTCATCAAGGACTGGGGATATTTGTCACTGAATTTTACATAGGCCTAATTCTCTTCTAAGAGATGTGAACCTATCCTCTGCCAATGGTTTTGTAAAGATATCAGCTAGTTGTTGTTCTGTTGGTATGAAGCTAATTTCCAAATTTCTATTTGCAACCTCATCTCTCAAGAAGTGATGACGAATTTCTATATGTTTTGTCCTAGAGTGTTGAATGGGATTCTTGGATAGATTGATTGCACTAGTGTTGTCACATAGGATTGGTGTGCATCCAAGGTCAATGTCGTAGTCACACAACTGACTTTTTATCCACAACACCTGTGTTGCACAACTCCCTGCAGCAACATATTCTGCCTCTGCAGTGGAGAGTGCAACCGAATGTTGCTTCTTGGATGCCCACGAAACCATGCAACCACCAAGCATCTGACAATAGCCACTAGTGCTCTTCCTGTCAATTTTACATCCAGCATAGTCAGCATCAGAATATGAGATTAAGTTAAAGCTACTCCCTGCCGGATACCAAAGACCCATGTCATGTGTACCTGAGAGATACCTGAATATTCTCTTAACTGCAATTTGGTGGCTTTCCTTTGGACTAGATTGATATCTAGCACAGAGGCAAACACTGAATTGTATGTCAGGTCTACTTGCAGTAAGATAGAGGAGTGAGCCAATCATACCTCGGAAATGTTTAGCATCTACCGGTTTACCTTTCTCATCACTTTCTAGCTTAATGCTTGTGCTCATCGGTGTTGAGGCAGGTTTTGCAGTTTCAAACTGAAATCTCTTGAGAAGCTCTTTAACGTATTTTTCTTGGTTTATGAAGAAGCCATCTTCCATTTGCTTGACCTGCAGACCAAGAAAAAATTGAAGCTCCCCCATTAAGCTCATCTCAAATTCACTGTGCATATGATGTGAGAATTCTTCACAAAGTGATGGGTTAGTAGAGCCAAAGATTATGTCGTCCACATACACTTGAACAACAATGATGTGTGTGCGAACTTTCTTTGTAAAGAGAGTTTGGTCTACTTTACCTCGTGAGTAGTTTTTGCTTACCAGAAATTGGCTTAGCCTGTCGTACCAAGCTCGGGGTGCCTGTTTCAAACCATAGAGAGCCTTGTGCAATTTGTATACATGGTTTGGTTTGTCATGAAGTTCAAAGCCAGGTGGTTGAGAGACATAAACTTCCTCTTTGATGTAGCCATTTAAGAAAGCAGTTTTAACATCCATTTGATATAGTTTGAACTTGTTTGAGCATGCATAAGCTAACAAGATTCTGACTGCTTCTAGTCTAGCTACAGGTGCAAAAGATTCTTCAAAATCCACACCAAATTCCTGATTATACCCCTTTGCAACCAGTCTAGCCTTGTTTCTCACCACCTTTCCCTCTTCATTTAGTTTATTCCTAAAGACCCATCGTGTTCCAATTACAGAAATTTCGGGGGTTTTAGGAACTAAGCTCCAGACATTGTTTTTTCTTTGAAATTGACCTAGCTCCTCATGCATAGCATCAATCCATGAATTTTCGTTTAAGGCTTCTTCAACATTTTTAGGCTCCACTTGAGAGACAAAGGCTAAATGATCCTGTTCAACTATTTGATGAACTTGAGACCTAGTTTGAACTGAATCATTTATGTTACCTATGACATTCTCAAGTGGATGAGCTTTAGAGTACCTCACACTTGTGATTGTTGAAGGACCGGGTTGATCTTGCACTTCAGAAGTCTGTTCTGGAGGAGGGGTGGCTGGAGGACTTCCATGTTGTGGATCTTGTGCAGGTACTTCATCTTCATTTCTGAACAGAAATCCGTCATCTTCATCATTGTACCTGCGTAGATAGCCATTGATTATTGTTGGAACTGACTTAGAGATTGTGTTTGGTTTTCTTTGCAGTTCTTCATGTGTTGTATCTTCAGTGTCATCTTGAAACCTGTAAGGATTAGGACTGTTAGATTTGGTTTGAGATTCATCAAATACAACATGTGGAGTTTCTTCCACTTTTCTGGTTTTAAGATTAAACACTCTATAAGCTCTAGAGTGTTCTGAGTATCCAAGAAAAATACCTTTGTCGCTTTTGGCTTCAAATTTGTCCAGATCAATTTTATCATTGTTATGTATGAACACCTTTGAACCAAAAACTCTGAAGTGTCCAAGGGATGGTTTCTTACCTTTCAGAAGCTCATAGGGAGTTTTCTTGAATACCGGTCTTACCATGGCTCGATTGAGAATGTAGCATGACGTGTTTACTGCTTCTGCCCAAAAGTTCTGGAGAGTTGATTTTCGATCAGAAGCGTACGAGCCATCTCCACCAAGGTTCTATTTTTCCTCTCCACAACCCCGTTTTGTTCTGGAGTTCTTGGGGAGGAGAACAAGTGTTCTATTCCTTGGTTCCTGCAGAAATCAGTGAAGGAGTGGTTGTCAAATTCTCCCCCGTGATCAGTGCGAATGGAGCATATCTTGTGGACATTTCCATGCTCAATTTTATTGAAGTCTTCAAAAACATTCAGTGCATCATTCTTATGAGCCAGAAATTTCACCCAAGTGAACCTTGAAAAGTCATCTACAATGACAAAACCATACCGTTTGCCAGTGAGACTCAGTGTTCTAGTAGGTCCAAATAGGTCCATGTGCAACAGTTCATATGCTTTGGAAGTACTTACCGGTGCTTTCGATTTGAAGGATTTTCGGGTCTTTTTCCCTGTGCACATGCATCACAGAAATTTTCATTTTTCTTGAATGGAATTTCAGGAAGTCCACTTACAAGTTTGAGCCTCATTATCTTGTTCAAAACATTGTAACTCGCATGTCCAAGCCTACGATGCCACAATGTAAGCTCATCCTGTTTATTTGCTACAAGACATAAATCATTATTTTCTGGATCATCCAAATCAACCATGTAGATGTTATTCATTCTTTTTCCAGAAAATTTGAGACTTCCTGTTTCCTTATCAAGGATTTGACATGAATCTGATTCAAAAACAATTTTATGGCCTTTATCACACAATTGACTTATGCTAAGCAAATTGTGATGAAGACCATCAACTAATAGTACATTATCTATTGAGTTGGAGGCAAACTTACCAACCTTACCTGAGCCAATGATCTGGCCTTTGTTGTTACCTCCAAAGACAACGTGACCTCCGTCTTTTTCCACGAGCAAACTGAATTTTTCTTTATCGCCCGTCATATGCCTCGAGCAGCCACTATCCAGGTACCATTTGTTTTGATTGTGTGCTGCTAGGCATTCCTGCACATGTGGATCAGACAAGAGGTTTTGGTACCCAAATTACTTTGGGCCGTTTCATCATCATTCATGCCAAACAGTAAATGCTTTGGAATCCAGATTTGTTTAAATTTCTGTTTTAGTGGATTGTTCCAGCATTGTTTTCATTGTGCCCAATCTTTTTACAGATCTTACATGATGATGGCTTATGAACAACAGTGGATTTTGGATTCTTAGTTGCATGCATAGGCATCTTACCCTTTTGTTGCCTAGTGAGCTTAGCATTAGGAACTTGCTGTTTTGCCTTGGGACATCCCTGTTTGGGGTTGGTAGCAAACTCCTTAAGCTTAGTTGGAACAAATTTGGTAGCCTTCTGGTTTTTTTTTTTGCCCTTGGTTTGATTTTTCCTTTTCCTTGAGGGATTTTGATTGCTAGAACTTGGGATAGGATCAGTGAAATTAGTCAGCAGATTTTTTCCTGTTTCCTTTGGCTTGGGATTTTGAAACCCAATCCCATGTCTAGCAACAAACACATTGGATCCTAAGATTGCATCTAGATTCTGTTTGCTCTTGACAAAACTAGATAGATCCTTTGTTTTGCCTTTCAATTCCTTTTCAGCTTTTTCCAATTTCTCTTTTAGATCAGTATGCTCATTGTTTAGAGTTTCAAGGAGGTTCATTAGATCATCTTTCTCTTTTTGAGCTTCTTGAAGCTTAATTTTCATGCTATCCATCTCTTCACTGTGTGTTTGTTCATCTATTTTCATCATGTCAATTACCTTATTCAGAGATTCAATTTCATCATTATTATCAGTTTCATGAATAAGGAAATTAACTTTCTTCTTGAGTGCTTTATTTTCTGATTTGAATTGACGGAATTTTTCAAAAAGGACAGTGTATGCTTCTTCCCATTCAGCAGTAGAAAAAGACTCAAAGGAAGAATTTACCTCAGAGGAGTCATCACTCCTTGCCATAAGACAGTGAATCTCGTCATCTCCTGAGGTAGCTTGACTTTTTTCATCATCGTCTTCATCACTCCATGTAGCCAGCATTGCTTTGGCTTTCTTGAAGACGAACTTGTCCTTTTTCAGTTTCTTCTTGAGCTCGGGGCACTCTCCTCTCATGTGTCCCTGCTTCTTGCACTCATAGCACACAACATCAGATTTTTTATTGGACGAATCAAACCTGTTGGTGCCTTTTTGGAAAGGTTTGGAGTTTCCTGAACCTCTTCTCTTGAATTTTAAAAACTTCTTAAACTGTCTAGTGAGCATGGCCATTTCATCATTCTCACTATCAGTAGAGGTTTCAGACTCAGACCCTTCCTGTTGGGCATTCTTTTTGGAATCTGAAGATACTTTATTTGAGGCCTTCAAGGCAATTGACTTCCTTGGATTCTCTTCAGTTTCTTTTCTTTTTACATTTAGTTCATAAGTCATGAGAGATCCAATCAATTCATCCACTTTCATTGTTGAAAGATTCTTGGAATCCTCGATGACAGTGACTTTGGTGTTCCATGAGGATGGAAGAGACCGAAGTATCTTCCTCACCAAATCACTTTCTGAGTATTCCTTCTTAAGACCTTTCAATCCATTTATAAGTACCATGAATCTAGCAAACATGTCAGAAATTGTCTCATCACGGTTCATCTTAAACATTTCATATTCTGAGACTAACATGCTTACCTTGGATTCTCTCACCTCAGACGTACCTTCATATATCAACTCGAGCTTGTCCCACATCTCCTTAGCTGAGGTGCATGTGGAGACTCTCGAGTATTCCTTTGGGTGGACCGCGCACTGCATCATGTTGAGGGCGCTCCAGTTGAGTGTCCCTTTTGCAATCTGGTCCTTGGTCCATGTATCTTCGTCTTGAGGCAATCCATATGGTCCTGTTCTGACTATCTTCCACAATTCATAGTTTTGTGCTCGTAGAAACACCTGCATGCGGTTTTTCCAATATGGATAGTCAGTGCCATCAAAGAAGGGTGGCCTGGTCACAGAGTGTCCCTCGGCCATATACCCCTTGGTAGATTCCATTTGATCGTGAATCTCCTGATCGTTAGATCAAATAGATAAAGCAATAAATCGGAGAAACCACGCTCTGATACCAATTGAAGGGTTGCGGAATTCCCAATATGGTAATCTAGAAGGGGGTTGAATAGATTACTGCTCTTAAAAACTATTATCACGTTCTTTTTCTTAAAGCACAGATTATCAAGACAGTATCAAGATCTAAACTATGTGTAGATGATGTAGAAACCTATCTAGTGTGTGAATATGCAACGTGTCTATCAAACATCTATCGTAGAAATGATCAAACCACGAGACACGCAGATTTACGTGGTTCGGAGTACACAACAGTGTATCCTACGTCCACGGCACACACACACACACAGAGTAAACTGCTTATGAGCGAGTTCAGTGACTACAACTCACACACACACGTGTTTTCTGATGTGCACCCACGATCAGAACAACACACACACGTGATCTCAAGCACAAGAGACGCTTGAATCACACAAACACACACACAGTTGATGAGAATTAAAACAGGAAGAGTTCAGAGCGTAGGAAAATCCTAATAATGTGGAACTCTTCTGAGAACGCCTGGATGGAGTTCAAACTTCGACTTGAGTGCTCTGGACTGATGGAGAAGGTTGAATCCACGACGATCTATCTTCAGTACTGCAGGATCAACTGATCTTTCGGTCTCTGCACTGCAGACTTGAAGCAGAGCAGCAGCAACTTCTTTTCTCTTGGACTTGGCTTTAGGGTTTTTGGTTGTGGCTGCTTCTGTACGAGATTCTCTTCAAAAGGATGCTTATATAGTTGTGTTTTCATGTGGAGAGTCGTGGGACTTGAAAACACAATCTTGGATATGAAGGAAGGTTTCCGTATTTGAAGATCCTCTGCATCTGTCGACAGGTTCTGAGTATCTGTCGACAGATTGCAACAGATTTGCAACAGACAGACTTCAGGTTGCTCTGGTCTGTGGCATCTGTCGACAGGCGATATCCATCTGTCGACAGGCAGAGACAGTTTTGCCAAAACACAGAACTCTGGTATTTCTGTCTGCGACATCTGTCGACAGGTCTCTGAGAATCTGTCGACAGGTGCTCTCAGTACTCTTCAGTCTGATCACAACTGCGGCATCTGTCGACATATGCCTTTGGGTCTGTCGACAGGTACATGTATACTCTGTGATTGTGATCATTTTCTCATGATTTGAGAAGGCTTGGTTATATGCATTTGTACCTGCATGATAAAACATGTATAGTTAGGTATAATGTAGACATAGATAACCAAATATTGTATCATCTTAATTGACATGTATGAAACCTCAATTCAACTCATTCATCATTAAAAACATTGTTTGACTTTCATTTATCACTTAGAGTGTGAATTCACTTAGTTTCCAGAATATGAACCCAACAAAGCTCGGTGTGATTCATAAGAACAAGGCAGATTGTATCTCAGGGCTATTTCCCAATAGGACGGCGAGATTTCGATGAAAACTATACACCTGTACTAAACTTGCTCTATTAGAATCCTACTTTGCATATGCAGACTGCCCTATATGTGAAATTATTTCAAATGGATGGAAAGTCTGCTTTCTTAATGGGTTTATTAACGGAGGAAGTTTTATGTGAACAACCTCCAGTAATTTATGACACTGAATTTCCAAATCATATTTGTTAAATTACACAAACATTATTGGTTTAAAACAGCACCTAGAGCCTTGGTATGAAGGCTTAGCTCATTTCTATTAGACCTGGTTTCTTAGAGGTCAAGTAGATAGTACACTATTATCAAGTCCATTTCAAACACATATTGCTTGTTCAATTTTTATTGATGACATAGTATTTGGTTCCACTGATGAATCTCTTTGCAAGTACTTTGAGAAGCTTATGCAGAGAGAGTTCGAGATGAGCATGATGGAGAGCTCAACTAGTTCCTTGGATTGCAAATCAAACAAGAAAAGGAAGGGACTCACATCTGCCACTAAGTACACCAAGGAACTCTTAAAGATTCTGATTTGATAATGCCAAGCCACTGTCAACACCTATGAGCACATCAATAAGATGGACAGTGACAAAGATGGTAAGAATGTAGATCAAAAAATCTACAGAGATATGATAGGATCCTTACTACACTTAACTGCTAGTAAACCTGATATTTTATTTATGTATGCATGTGTGCTAGGTATCAGGTAGATCCTAGAGAATCTCACCTAATTTCAGTAAAAAGAATTTTTAGATATTTAGCTAGAACTCATGACTTAGGTCTTTGGTATCCAAAATCATGTGAAATTAACTTAGTAGGATACTCTGATGCTGACTACGCTAGATGAAAATAGATAGAAAAAGCACCAGTGGTTGTTGTCAATTCCTTGCAGGATGTCTGATATCATGGTCCTCTAAGAAACAAAACTCAGTAGCACTGTCAACAGTTGAAGCTGAGTACGTAGCTGCTGGAAGTTGTTGTACACACTCCTATGGATCAAGCAACAACTTGATTATGGGCTACATATCAAGACAATTCCACTGTTATGTGACAACACCAGTGCTAAAATTTAACCAAGAATCCAGTACAGCACTCAAGGACTAAACACATTGAGGTTAGATATCATTTTATTCGTGATCATGTAGCAAATGGGCATAGATATTTCATTTATTAATACAAACCATCAGTTAGTAGACATCTTCACAAAGGCCTTACCTGAAGAGAGATTTACTTCCCTTAGAAGGGAATAGGCATGTGTAAATTGTGAAAGATGTATCTGTATAAAACTGAAATATTAATTTTCAGAATTTGAATTATTTTCCCTCCCAAAATTTGAGTAAAATTCCAATTATTGCTAATCCTTTAATTCTGTCATGACAGTTCATTATTTTATAAGAGTTTATTCCTATCGATCTAGTCAGTTTTGTCATTTTTCGCCATCATGGGGCCCCTAAATTCTAAAAGTCATTCTTTTAATTTTCCCAAAATCTGTGCGGCAACGATTCACATCTCTTCATCATCTACTTCCTTCTGCCTGAGGCGATACCCTATCAACTCCGGCATCGACTCTCTCGGATTTCAAGCTTCCAACCAAATCCGCCAAAAATTTCTTGAGGGCTTCTGTTCCAATTCTCCTTCCAGTCCTCTAGAAACCTTCTCTGTTCAAATCCATGGCCTCCTCTGGTGTTTCCGGCAGCGTCGGGGGCTACAGAGCCGAATTTCTCACCGCCGAGCAGCAAGTAAGGTTTACGACTGTGAAAATCAAGTTGTGCGGTCACAAAGCAGTGGATGTGGTAGATTTGCAGAAGAATAGAATGGGGAGCCTCGTCGAAGCCTTGAACAGATTGAAGTGGACGAAGATGGCTACTATCTCTGAAGTAAGTTTTCCGGACCTGGTAAAAGCCTTCTATGTGTGTCTGAAATCAGAGGCTGATGGGACCTTGACTTCCATGGTCAAGGGAACCCAGATTAGGGTCACTCAAGACCTATTTGCATCTCTCTTTGGTATGGGTACCTCTGGACTCAATGGAGTTCACACTGTGAATGTCCAAGAAAAGGGTTTGGGGATAGTTGGTCCCGAGTTCAGGTTGAAAGATGACAAGGTTGATGTAAACCAATTGAATGCATTCAATCGCATCCTGCACTTTGTAGTTTGTCAGATTGTGGTTCCCAGAAGTGCCACGTTCTCCACCTGCACTAGGGCTGATTCAGATTTAATGTTCTGGGCCATCAAGAACCAAGAAATCAACACGGCAGAACTCATGATTGAGAGGATGAAGTTTGCAAGCGCTCAGGTATGGGACACAAAGAGCAATCTGAATGTGTCTTATCTTATGCCCATCTCCTGACGAAGATTTTTCAGCACTATGGTATAAGTACAGTAGGAGATGTGTCTGAGAAGATGGGCCAAGCAATCTAGTCCAGAAATTTAAGGAAAAGTGGTTTTTCAGTTGTCAATGGGATTTGGACGAAGACCTCTGTGGCTGAGAGTGAAGCCAACTTTGGCAAAGCCCAAGAGGTCCAAGCAGCAGAACCAGCAGCAGCAACATCAGTCGAAGTTCAAGAAGAACAAGTAATAACAGTATCAAGCAGCAGGATCAAGGATATTCCTCCTGAGGACATTGTGCCTGTAGGATGCAGTTCAGAGGATCCTCCTCCCTCTTCTCGAATAGGCTCAGTACTCAGAGATGTACTAGAATCCATCCATAGCTCCTTAAGGGATCCAGTAGTTAATGAAGTTCTAATTGCAGAAGTTGTGGCATCAGGCCACATTGATAAGGCTGTTATGGAAGAAGCTCCCATTCAAAGGGAGCAAAATCAAGAAATTGAGAGTGAAGATGTGCCTATGGGAGATGCTCCTGTTTATGGGGAGCAATCAATTGAGAAAGAGGCAGCAGCAGTTCAGGGGGAGCAAGATCAAGTAAATGAGGATGTGGCATTAGGCCACAATGATGGTCAGATGGAAGATCCTCCAATACAGGAGGAATAAAAAGCAGCTGTGCATATGGATGCACCCATGGAGGATGCCTCTGCTGATGGGGAGATTTTGGGTGAAAAAGAAAGTGAGCCTCAGGGGGAGAGAACTGAAAATATTTCTATCAATGATCAATTCTCTGAGGAACATGCTGATTTTGTGGAGCCCATTGCAAGGGCAAGCCAAAAAGGGAAACGAGTAGCTCATCGAAGGTCAAAGAAGAAGTAGCAGAAAGTCAGTTTGAAGCCTGTCATCAAAAGGTTGGTTGAGCAAGGCAAAGCCATCTCATCTATGCAATCAGATATTCAGTCCATCTCTATCAGCCAAACTTCTGTATCAAATGAACTTGGAACTTTGTCCACTGAAGTTCATAGCTTGAGAGATGATTTTAGAATGTTCAAGCAGTTATGCAGATGGATGAAAGGTGAGTTTGACAGTGTCAAGGAGCTCATCTCTTCAAGGGTGCATACCACCTCTGTGATGACCCAACCAACAAACTGGCCCAACAACCATACTAGTTGATAAACTTCCCAGGAAGGTCACCCATCCTGAGACTACTCCCAACTGAGCACACTTAACTTTAGAGTTCTTTTCCTACTCGAGCTCTGAAAATGACTAGTCTGAGTTGTTAGTAGTCTGCTGATTTACTCTATTTAACATATTCTTATATGGGGTGTTACAATCTACCCCTCTTATATAAGCGAGGTCCTCGTCGCTGCTCACATAGCACACAATCAAACCACCGACAGGCAGGATTCTAGAGGTGGCTCCCATAGGCTCAAGAGGTGGCTCCCACTATGTAGCACTTTGCGCCATTATGGCCTCAAGAGGTGGCTCCCATAGCGTAGCACTTTGCCCTATGTGGCACTTAGTTCCTACACTCCGACTGGGTAAGGCTCTGATACCATTTGTGATGACCCAACCAGTAAACTGGCCCAACAACCGTGCTAGTTGGTAGACTTCCAAGAAGGTCACCCATCATGGGACTACTCCCAACTGAGCACGCTTAACTTTAGAGTTTTTTTCCTACTCGAGCTTTGAAAATGACTAGTCCGAGTTGTTAGTAGTCTGCTGATTTACTCTATTTAACATATTCTTATATGGGGTGTTACAACCTCTGCCCCTCCAGATCTCTCTCATGATGAACCAGTTAGTAATGCAGGGCCATCAGAGCCAAGGCCAGCAAAAGAAAATGCAGGATCATCAGGGCAGTTTTCAGAAGAATCAGGGCCATCCGGGCCATCAGCTAAAGGGCCAACAGGGCCAGTTGAGGATT
This sequence comes from Colocasia esculenta, assembly GCA_014218235.1. Classification (NCBI taxonomy): domain Eukaryota; kingdom Viridiplantae; phylum Streptophyta; class Magnoliopsida; order Alismatales; family Araceae; genus Colocasia; species Colocasia esculenta. The sequence goes on along the minus strand of CM024759.1, from coordinate 1,689,115 downwards.
TGCAAGGGCCAACATGGCCCAACAGGGCCAGTTGAGGATGTGTCAGGGCCAACCGGGTCAGTGGAGACTGAATCTGAGCAGGTCCAAGTCGAAGAGAGAGCTATTGCTCCAGAGCCCTCAGCTCCTTCTCCTATTCAGACACCAGCCCCTCCTTCTCCACCCTCATCCTCTACAGCACCTCCAACTCCTCAACCCTTCAAACAACCTCTACCCAGAGTCATCTCCTCTCCACCCCATTTCCTTCACCATCCACTACATCTCCTGTCTCTTCCACTAACATTCCTCCACTCCTCCTCTTTTTGAGGCTCCTCCAGCCTCCTCATCAGCTGGAGCCTCCTCCTCCTCTGGTCCTTCCTCTTTTGGACTAACTGCCATACCTTTTTCCACCTCTCATTCCCTTCTTCATCCTTCTGCTCCACCCTCCTTCATTACTATCATTCCGGAGGATGCTCAGATTAATGGTCCCTATCTTAGGGCCATCAAAGATGAGTTTGAGGTAGCCATTCTCCAATCTGTTCTGAAGGTTGGAGAACATATTCATAGGACAGACTCCTCTAGTGTCACGCCCCTCCAATTTAGCAGCGGAATAAATCGGAGGGAGACGCGAACAATGAGTATGGTAACGACAATTGCGCATACTTTCGCAAACATCAGAGCATCTAATGAACAATAATTGAAATAACTCTTGATTTCATTATAAAATCACTAAGACCATTACAACCGCTAATTCGGAGCCAATACATAGGGCTCAATGACGTCATTACATTGAAAAGAAATCTAAAGCAATAACTACTAGACTCCATGGTACTAAGGTAACTTCATGAGTTGACTCCAGGTCGCTCATCACTCTGGTCCTGTTCTATTGGTGTGTGTGACGTCAGAGTCCGACTTACCTGAGGCACACAGACAAATAACGAAGGGTGAGCGATAACACCCAGTAGGACTTAAATCTCAATAGTCAAGCAGGCTTTAAATAATTAATGCATTAAATGGCAGAGTAACTAATGATAGAGAGAGTCATGTAAAGTTGTGAACGTAATAGAACAAGTAAGATGGTGCAGATAGTAGATGAATCAGGTATAGCACGATGGTTAAAGTCAAGTTGCGATAGAAAACAAAAATAACATGATGGCACATAGCGTCAATGTCCATCAATATCAAGCAACATGTATAGCAAGGAGAGAGAAAGTAGTTGGCCATATAGAGAGTAAATTGCTCTTTGATTGATTTTCTTATCAATCGAAATAGTCTGGCACTTTTGATTAACTTTCGTCAATCGAGATAGTAATTGCACTTTGGTTATCCGAAGATAGCCGAGAGAGAGTATAGCACTTGTTTGTCAAAAGACAACGAGAGAATATAGCACTTTGTGTGTCAAAGACATCGAGAGAATATAGCACTTTTTGTTGATTATCTTAGATTAATCTTGATAGTATGGCACTTGGATGTAATGCCGACATCCTGATCATTTAACTCCCGCGGGCAAATGGCACTTTCGGGCGCTCCCCCCAGGACTTGATCGGGCCCTATTGCGCTGGCATTGGTTATATTGTTTATCTTTAGACAATCAATTAATGGCCAATTTGAGAGTACCAAGAAATAGATAAGAGCACTAGATGAATAGATGAGATAGTAGAGTGAACGTGAATAGGTGAGCGAGTAGAGTATAGATGAGAGCTAGTGGACATCACGTAAAACAACAAGTAAACAGGCGATAGTAATAGTTGCACAACACGCGCACGTCGTATTGGCAGTCAGGTGGAATTCACGATCTTCCCACTGGCCATGTTATGCACAAGTCCAGAGGTCCGACGTGATTCAAGGTAAGAGCGAACTTCTAATAGCCATTGGATCATATCGATCCCTAAAGGTGTAATGGGTGTTAGGGTACAACCGGCTCGTCGACCATGTGGGAATCCATGATCAGAGGAGACTTACGGAGGCCTTGTGCAAGGGTTCACTAGTCCGAAGAAAGGAATATCCGACGGAGAGTTCACCACAAGCCAAGTAAAGTGTGTATAAAAACAGGTGCTCGACGTTCTAAAGGAATTCTAGAACAGTGGAGCGTCGATATCGGTATATAAACAACGCAAGAAACGAATACAAGTCCTTTAAAATATGGCAATTAATATACTTTATTGCAATAAATTACCAGATACATTATGAGATATTTTATGCCAGATTTCAGCCATATATGGATGGTTCATGTGTGTGCATGTGTAAGAGAAATCATAGATAGAAAAGAAGTGTGAATTTGTATTTTAAAGCATTCAATATGGCTCCAATTAAAACAGGTGTTTTTACTGCATATGTGACTGTTAAAAAGGCGTAGAAAGTGAGAGCAATAAATTTTATGGGTTTTTATCAAAAATCCTGTGAACGTACCCATCTAAGGGTCGCGACAGGGTCATAATGGACCGCAACAGGGTCCTGTACGGGTCGCGACAGGGCTGTCTGCTCAGGCGGCCAGAACGCGACGGGGTCTCCTGTCGCATTCAGAATGCGACAAGAAGAGGCGTCGCGACGGGCTTGAGAATGCGACCTGTCGGCCGTCGCCTTCTCAGGTCCGTGGATTGAGTCTGACAGAGTTCTGCTCTGTCTTGGATTGCGGTCTAGAAATATTAGATTTTGATACAGGGTCGTTCAGAAAAACATAGCTAATTGTATACACGATGAAAAATCATGAAACCTAGGGCAAATGAAACTAGACATGCGAGAGTACTTCCAATAAATAGGAATTAGAGAAAGAGCATGGTTTGAACATGGTTGAGCATGAACAATAACGAGTAACATAGAACATGATACAGAAAGCAAGATTGATTTAATTCGAGCAACATGCTCAACAAAAATTTGGGCTTTTAGGGGCAAAAGATCCTTAACAACATGAAGTGTCTACAGTAAAAATTTCGTAGCATGGGATCAAGTATAAATAGAGATTTGAATTAAACATGATGTCTCGGGGTTATCATGTTTAGAGATCTTCAAAAATCAAGAACAAAAGATTGTCTCGATGAAAAATTATGAAACAAGAGGGCTTTTGTTCCTGGTGATTGGAACTACCTATAGACGGATTTGATTTGGTTTTGCTTGTGAGAATGCCTACCTTTGACTCGATTTATCTTCTAGGGCTTAGAACTCCAAGAACGAAGGAAGAAGCTTGATGGATCTTCCTCTCCTCGATTTCTCCTCCTCCTTGGCCTCTTCTCCATGTCCAAGAATCCCTTTGTACGAGCTAGGGCCGGCCATGAGTGTTTAAGAGGTATATTTATATAAATACAAGTTCATATTCCTACTACTACTCAAATTCCTCTTATTACGAGATTTCCTAACTCCAACCTTCCTTTCTTGCTTTCCAACCTCTATTTAGGTTAGGATGGGAGCCAAATTCGTGGCCAACCTATTAGGGTAGGTTAGGAATCCAATCCTAATTCAAACTAGTTATTTAATGCATTAAATATCTCTTTCTATTTTAGTAATATTCTAGTTACGAATTTTGGGTATTTCTCTATTATTCCTTTTTTTAAAATCTCTATTTTAGCCCACTTATTTCTAATGGTCAATATAGCAAAGCCCATCACTTAATAGAATTTAACTTATGGGAATTTCCCTTTTTAATTGGAGAATAATAGAGTTTTGGATTTTTATTACATTTTCTCATTTGAATTTATTCATGGCCATGAGAGGTCCATTCATCCAATTTCTCATGATGGATTATTAATACATGTTGTTAAAGTCTACCCATTATTTGACTTTTAATTATTAATCCACTTGGCTCATAAAATAATGGGTTTTCTGAATTATCCCTTGATTACAATAATAAGTCACCTAAATTCTAAAAACCCGGTCGAATTATTTTTCTATGCCCCAATTTCTTAATGGGTCATTAGGGAATATTCTTTAAAGTATAACTTTTATTTTTACAAAATTTTTATATGTGTTTTTATGCATGTGATAATAATGCATATCATTTAACTAGTTTAAATTTTTATTAATTGACAAAATTTCTATTTTATCTATAATTTTTAATTAATGATATTTCTGGGGTATTACATCTAGTCCTATTCCTAAGAAACGAAAAATCACCTCCTCTCTCTCTAAATCCTCAGATCCTTCTTATCCTCCTTTATGGTTTTCTCTAACAGAGGTCACCAAAAACAAACCTCTCTACAGAGAATTCCTCCGAAAAGTTTGTAACGACCCTCTCATATCGGTACGGTTCCACCAACCCACATCGATATAAAAGGTATCACTACAGTGGGACATTTACCCAACACTAGTACAAAAGGCTGAAACATACACAATATAATATATCTCATGACAGCGGAATTAAAGAACTGAAAAGAAATTCTATTCCATCATCCACATTCTATTCACAGTCCGTATAGAAGGAAAGAGAGCTAATTATTCATAACTGAAATAAAATAAATACATTGTCCACATGAGACTACGCAGAGTCTTTATTACATACTATGGAGTAATGAAAATTACAATGCTAAATCCACAACAATATCTCCTACTCTCGCTCCGAGTCGCTCCTAACGATCTCCTCGGAAGAAGTAGAAACGTCTGCACCTGTATGCCGAAGCAAGAATGAGTTCAAAAGAACTCAACAAGTAACACCAGCACACTAAACATACATGCATCAAGTAATATCCATAACCTTATGCTACATCATTTACACATAATGCATGGAAGTGACAATTTCTCAATAAAAGAGCCTATTCATTATTTCTACACATCTTTCACATGGGATTTGGTTTATACACAGTAAACTAATCCTATCACATGCTTTCTACACTTTTCACTATGCTAAACTGATTTCATTCAATCATTCATAAGCCACATGTTGAACATTTTATACAATATGTACACATTTCATAACAACTAATTTAACATGAATTCTGAGACAATATTACACATGGTTAACACATTTATATTAGTGAGAAGCTCGCTGTTTTACTACTATCATGTCACATTCACAAGAAACTTATCATTTTGCATGCTTACATAAGAATTTCATGAACACATATTCACTTACACAGTTTCACAATTTACACATTTTCTTTCACTTAAACACATTTTCACTTTCACTTAATGCCGTGACACATAGCCCAAACCACTTTAGAAGGACACACACTAATCACATCACATATCAATCACCTAGGCATTCCAGTGATTAATCTTAGTTACTGCGCAAAACCGGGAGAAGCACTCTCCACCCTAACCAACGATACTTGTTCGCCTCCAGGATTTAATCCCAATGCCCATGGGACATCACACACTTTGAACTTCCCGTGGGGACTTTACCACAGTACAGTTCCACAGCCCTCTAAGGTAGTAGTGTCACACATTGGCACATTAATACATTTTCTCAATTTCAACACATTCTAACCACAAAATAATCGCATTCATCTCATGTTCACACATTTACATTCTTCAGTATTACCTAGCATGGTACTACTATTTTCAGTATTAATCAGATTTTTACAACAATCCTAATCATGCTGAAATTTTTTCAGAATTAAACATTTATCATATTAGCATGTATTAATTATTATACTTAACATAAAACAAGTTTATATAGCTACTGTCATCTGTTCAATACAGAAATTTAACCAGAAATTCATCACAGTTTAACCATCATGCACACCAAAATTTGCATTTTTTCTGAGTTACACATATTTTCTGAAAATTCTAACAGTGATGATATCAACTGTAAAAATAGTCCTGATACAATTTTTCATTATTCGAATTCCTAATTTATTTCATACATGAATACTGACAGTACAAATTTTATCACAAATTCAGGGATTTAACTAGTTTCGCAAGAATTCTTAACTTTTATGCATTGAATAGACATGTTAACTATTCTTCAGTTCATAAAATTTAATAAACTGTACAGATATTATAAATTGCTCAATTTTTATATCATGCATCAGATCTTATGAACAATGTACAGAAAATTTATGACACCTAATTTCTACACATAATTCATAAACTACATTTTCCAAGATTAACATTCTATGGTACACATTCCAAAAATTCTAATAATTAGTGAAAATTTCAAAAATGTACAATAACTTACAGTACACCCGAACATATTATTTACATATTATATAACATTTACCGTATATCCTCATGCGGAAAAACTCGAAAACTAGTTCATATAAGGACAGACTTGCTCACTATTGCAGTCTGAAGAACTCGACGGCAAGAGGTGGCCGTCTATAGGTTAACGGCATTAGATGATGCCACCAACACATGATATTAGCGGCAAGGGATCTTGCCGTTAATATCCTGTCTGCAGAACACAGACTGAAAGCCAATAAATCACTTGAAAGGGGGGTTCCAGAACACGAGAAAAATCTGAGAAAATCCTCTGGACATACTAGACACATGTAGGGTTAATGTGTATGGGGTACTTGCCTTCTGTAAAATCTACCGACGACGATTTAAGCCGGAGAAGCCCTCCTCGGCCTGTGCCAAAGAGTCTCCAAATCCCTCCTTCTTCGAATCTTCTGTTGATCTTCACAGCACACCAGCGTGGGGAGTCGTTCCCGGATGTTCAAGGTCGACACTAGTTGATGTAGATCGCCAGACGAAGCCTCCCGAAGCCGGATCTTTCAGGTTCAAGTTAGGGTTTTTGCTTAGAGAAGATAGGTTTTTGACCCAAGAGCCAAAGGGATGGATCTGGCCGAAATTTGGATATTATAAAGGGTTGGGGGTCGGATAGGTTAAGGGGCAAGTCTCAGAGCCGTTGGGAAAGATTTCCTAAACAAGAGGCTCAATTTCCGGAGGCGTTTCCGGATCTGAAAACGTAACAGATCTGGTATATTGGCGTCCATATCCATGGTCGCCTATACAAAAATGGGCGTCCATTGATATTGCCGCCTACCCTGGTCAGCGTCAGCCGATGTGGACGCCGACTGGCCGACAAAACTCACTTTAATTATGCAGAATTTATAATACACACACTTATATTTATATTTATATTTTATTTATATATATATATATATACATACATATATGTACTTGATATACTATGAACATTTCAATAATACTAATTCATACAATTTATATCAATAAATACTTATACACAATAATCATACATCAATAGTATACACCTATACTCACAATATATACTTAACAAACAAGGTGAAAATCAAGGGCCTTACACCCTCTCCCCCTAAAGAAACTTCGTCCTCGAAGTTAGACTGATACTACTCAAACAACTGAGGATATTTCTTTTTCATTGCATCCTCAAGCTCCCAAGTAGCCTCCTCTCGCGAGAAGTTACGCCATAAGACCTTTACTGACGCAATGCTCTTGTTTCGGAGATGTTGAACCTTCCGATCAAGAATAGCTATTGGTTGCTCTACATAAGAAAGATCTGGCTGGATCTCCACGGGCTCATGGCTAATAACATGAGACGGATCTCTGACATACTTCCTGAGCATAGATACGTAAAAACAGGATGAACGCTAGCCAAAGATGGAGGTAAAGCTAGCTCATATGCCACGTTGCCCAATCGTCGGAGAATCTCATACGGACCAATGAACCTAGGGCTCAACTTACTATGCCTGCCAAATCTAACTACACCTCGCGTAGGCGAAATCTTTAAAAAGACATGCTCACCTACCTCGAACTCTAGATCCTTCCTCCTGTTGTCGGCATAACTCTTCTGTCTATCCTGTGCCGCAACAAGTCTCTTCCTAATGAGCTGGACCTTATCCGAAGTCTCCTGAACTAACTCCGGACCGATCAACTGCCTATCACTGGTCTCCTCCCAACACAAAGGAGATCTGCAAGGCCTACCATATAAAGCCTCAAATGGAGCCATGCCAATGCTCGCATGAAAACTGTTGTTATATGCAAACTCCACTAGAGGTAATGGCGCTCCCAATCATCCTTCCAATCCAACACACAAGCCCTCAACATATCCTCAAGCGTCTGGATAGTCCTCTCGGACTGTCCATCTGTCTGGGGATGAAATGCTGAACTGAGTTTCAGCTCCGAACCTAATGCATCCTGAAGACCCTTCCATAGCCTCGAAGTAAATCTCGGATCTCGATCCGAATAATAGACTTCGGTACTCCATGCAATCTAATAATACTACTAACATACAGTCTAGCTAAACTCTCTACTGACTGCTTCTTCTTCATAGGCAAGAAATGAGCAGTCTTCGAGATCGATCTACTACTACCCAATCGAGTCATTACCTCGTCTAGATCGAGGCAAACCCGTAACAAAATCCATAGTGACAGCTTCCCACTTCCAAACTGGGATCTCCATCTTCTGCATAAGACCAGATGTCGCTGCCGCTCGGCCTTCACTTGCTGGCATACAAGACATCTAGACACAAACTCGGCTACATCCTTCTTCATGCCAGACCACCAAAACGATCTCTTTAAATCCTGGTACATCTTAGTGTTACCCAGATGAATAGAGAATCTAGATCTATGAGCTTCTGCTAAAACATGCTCACGAACATCTACAATGTCTGGAACACAGACACGATGATGGAATCTAATCACACCATCCTCATCACGAGCAATACCCGCTTTGCCCACTAACTCTTGGAGTCTAGGGTCGGCTTTCTGATGCTCGATCACCTCATCCAACACCGATGACCTAATGGACAGCTGTGCTACAAAAGCTCGGCATAAAGATGGCTCCAACTCGGTCATCGTACACGCTACATCCTCCAACATCTTCCAGTCCTGCTGGAGAGATGACCTCTTTCTACTAAGGGCATCTGCTACGACATTCGCCTTTCCAGGATGATACTGGAGGTCGAAGTCATAGTCCTTCAGCAACTCAATCCATCTTCTCTGCCTAAGGTTTAATTCTTTTTGGGAGAAAAGATACTTTAGGCTCTTGTGATCAGTGAACACCTCAAATCTGACACCATAAAGATAGTGCCTCCAGATCTTCAGTGCATGAACCACTGCCGCAAGCTCAAGATCATGAGTTGGATAGTTTCGCTCATGCTCCTTCAATTGTCTCGAAGCATATGCTACTACCCTTCCTTGCTGCATCAATACACAGCCAAGACCAATCCGAGATGCATCCGTGTAGATGGCAAAGTTCTCTACACCGCTCGGTAGAACTAACACAGGGGCCGATGTGAGTTTAGTCTTCAATAATTGAAAACTACTCTCACACTCCTCGGACCAGACAAACTTCACTCCCTTTCTGGTCAGCTGAGTCAATGGAGCGGCGATGGATGAAAATCCCTCAATAAAACGCCGATAGTAACCCGCCAGACCAAGAAAACTCCGAATCTCCGAAGGAGTCTTGGGACTCTCCCAATCCATAACAGCTTGGACTTTCGTTGGGTCCACTGCTACACCAGCACCGGAGATAACATGCCCAAGGAAATGAACCTCGCGCATCCAAAAATCGCACTTGCTGAATTTTGCATACAGCTTGTGCTCACGGAGAACCTCTAACACTATCCTCAAATGCTGACGATGTGTGGCCTCATCTGGAGAGTAGACCAGCACGTCATCGATGAAGACTACAACAAAACTATCTAGATAGGGTCTAAACACCCTGTTCATGAGATCCATGAACGCTGCAGGGGCGTTGGTTAGACCAAACGGAAGGACCAAAAACTCATAATGTCCATAACGGGTTCTAAATGCCGTCTTGGACACATCCTCACTCCTAATCCTCAACTGATGATAGTCAGAACGCAAATCAATCTTAGAAAAGACCGATGCATTCTGTAGCTGGTCAAACAAATCATCAATCCGAGGTAAGGGATACATGTTCTTTACCGTCACCTGGTTTAGCTTTCTATAATCAATGCATAACCGAAGTGACCCATCTTTCTTCTTCACGAATAAGACAGCTGCGCCCCAAGGGGAAACGCTAGGGCGAATAAATCCCTTATCTAACAAATCCTGCAACTGCTTCCTTAACTCAGCTAATTCCGCAGGTGCCATCCGATAAGGTGCCTTCGAGATAGGAGAGATGCCTGGAAGCAACTCTAGAGTGAACTCTATCTCTCTAGCTGGTGGCAATCCAGATAAATCATCAGAAAAGACATCTGGATACTCCTGCACTACATCTATCTCGGCAAGAGTAAGTGACTCATCAGCCTTGGGTATTAAAACCACACTGGCAAGAAAAGCGTCACAACCCTTGTTCACCATTCTCATTGCCCTCATGGCCGAGATGACAAACTTTCCTGCTAAGTCCTCGGCAAAGGATGAGAAAATTCATCCTCACCAGGAATGCGGAAAACAATCTTCTTCCCACGGCAATCTACCAATGCATAGTGCTCCTCTAGCCAATCCAGACAAGAATAGCATCATAGTCTTTCATCTTAAGCAAGAAGAAACACCCTTCTAGGACTCTATCCTCAATGCACACCGGTAAAGACGGAATACACTTCCTAGTCGATACCGTACCCGCAGGTGTATGCACGGACAAAGGGACTTCTAAATCCTCAGCGCACCTAATGGCCCGGAAGATCTTCTCAATCTCCCTCATCCAGTTCTCAGCTAATAATGGATCGCTCTCCCCCTTAAAAGAAGGTGGCGACATCCTCTTGAACCTTTCCATGATGGAGGTCCACCATGGTCAGCCTGGGGAACTGGTACCTGAGCCTGCTACAACAAGCGACAAAATAACATATATAACATAACAATCATGCATTTAAAATACATACTACTTTATCTTTATTCTAACCTGAGCCTCCAACTGGGCCTGGAATGCAGCCTGAGTGTGGGCCTGCGTTTGTATGGCCTGCACCAAACCTGCCATGAACACTCCATAGTCTACTGGTGGCGGTGGAGGAAGTATAGGACCCTGGGGTGCAGGGGCCTGCTGCTCACCCTGATCCTCACGCCGAGGCTCATCTCTCCTCTGCTCGCCATCACGAGCAGGAACACCACGCCTACCACGCGAAGCCATATCCTGTAAAACGGATTAATCACCAATTAGAACTAAACTATCTAATCTCTAACTAATTACTTATCTATGTGGACAATCTACACTGACTTAGTATACAATGAAGATGATGGTATATGCATATTTATGTACAATTTTAGCCTGATTCTCTGATACCAATCTCTGTAACGACCCTCTCATATCGGTACGGTTCCACCAACCCACATCGATATAAAAGGTATCACTACAGTGGGACATTTACCCAACACTAGTACAAAAGGCTGAAACATACACAAATATAATATATCTCATGACAGCGGAATTTAAAGAACTGAAAAGAAATTCTATTCCATCATCCACATTCTATTCACAGTCCGTATAGAAGGAAAGAGAGTAATTATTCATAACTGAAATAAAATAAATACATTGTCCACATGAGACTACGCAGAGTCTTTATTACATACTATGGAGTAATGAAAATTACAATGCTAAATCCACAACAATATCTCCTACTCTCGCTCCGAGTCGCTCCTAACGATCTCCTCGAAGAAGTAGAAACGTCTGCACCTGTACGCCGAAGCAAGAATGAGTTCAAAAGAACTCAACAAGTAACACCAGCACACTAAACATACATGCATCAAGTAATATCCATAACCTTATGCTACATCATTTACACATAATGCATGGAAGTGACAATTTCTCAATAAAAGAAGCCTATTCATTATTTCTACACATCTTCACATGGGATTTGGTTTTATACACAATAACTAATCCTATCACATGCTTTCTACACTTTTCACTATGCTAAACTGATTTCATTCAATCATTCATAAGCCACATGTTGAACATTTTATACAATATGTACACATTTCATAACAACTAATTTAACATGAATTCTGAGACAATATTACACATGGTTAACACATTTATATTAGTGAGAAGCTCGCTGTTTTACTACTATCATGTCACATTCACAAGAAACTTATCATTTTTGCATGCTTACATAAGAATTTCATGAACACATATTCACTTACACAGTTTCACAATTTACACATTTTCTTTCACTTAAACACATTTTCACTTTCACTTAATGCCGTGACACATAGCCCAAACCACTTTAGAAGGACACACACTAATCACATCACATATCAATCACCTAGGCATTCCAGTGATTAATCTTAGTTACTGCGCAAAACCGGGAGAAGCACTCTCCACCCTAACCAGCGATACTTGTTCGCCTCCAGGATTTAATCCCAATGCCCATGGGACATCACACACTTTGAACTTTCCCGTGGGGACTTTACCACAGTACAGTTCCACAGCCCTCTAAGGTAGTAGTGTCACACATTGGCACATTAATACATTTTCTCAATTTCAACACATTCTAACCACAAAATAATCACGCATTCATCTCATGTTCACACATTTACATTCTTCAGTATTACCTAGCATGGTACTACTATTTTCAGTATTAATCAGATTTTTACAACAATCCTAATCATGCTGAAATTTTTGCAGAATTAAACATTTATCATATTAGCATGTATTAATTATTAATACTTAACATAAAACAAGTTTATATAGCTACTGTCATCTGTTCAATACAGAAATTTAACCAGAAATTCATCACAGTTTAACCATCATGCACACCAAAATTTGCATTTTTTCTGAGTTACACATATTTTCTGAAAATTCTAACAGTGATGATATCAACTGTAAAAATAGTCAAACTGATACAATTTTTCATTATTCGAATTCCTAATTTATTTCATACATGAATACTGACAGTACAAATTTTATCACAAAATTCAGGGATTTAACTAGTTTCGCAAGAATTCTTAACTTTTATGCATTGAATAGACATGTTAACTATTCTTCAGTTCATAAAATTTAATAAACTGTACAGATATATAAATTGCTCAAATTTTTATATCATGCATCAGATCTTATGAACAATGTACAGAAAATTTATGACACCTAATTTCTACACATAATTCATAAACTACATTTTCCAAGATTAACATTCTATGGTAACACATTCCAAAAATTCTAATAATTAGTGAAAATTTCAAAAATGCACAATAACTACAGTACACCCGAACATATATATTTACATATTATATAACATTTACCATATATCCTCATGCGGAAAAACTCGAAAACTAGTTCATATAAGGACAGACTTGCTCACTGTTGCAGTCTGAAGAACTCGACGGCAAGGGGTGGCCGTCTATAGGTTAACGGCATTAGATGATGCCGCCAACACATGATATTAGCGGCAAGGGATCTTGCCGTTAATATCCTGTCTGCAGAACACAGACTGAAAGCCAATAAATCACTTGAAAGGGGGGTTCCAGGACACGAGAAAAATCTGAGAAAATCCTGGGACATACTAGACACATGTAGGGTTAATGTGTATGGGGTACTTGCCTTCTGTAAAATCTACCGATGACGATTTAAGCCGGAGAAGCCCTCCTCGGCCTGTGCCAAAGAGTCTCCAAATCCCTCCTTCTTCGAATCTTCTGTTGATCTTCACAGCACACCAGCGTGGGGAAGTCGTTCCCGGATGTTCAAGGTCGACACTAGTTGATGTAGATCGCCAGACGAAGCCTCCCGAAGCCGGATCTTTCAGGTTCAAGTTAGGGTTTTTGCTTAGAGAAGATAGGTTTTGACCCAAGAGCCAAAGGGATGGATCTGGCCGAAATTTGGATATTATAAAGGGTTGGGGTCGGATAGGTTAAAGGGGCAAGTCTCAGAGCCGTTGGGAAAGGTTTCCTAAACAAGAGGCTCAATTTCCGGAGGCGTTTCCGGATCTGAAAACGTAACAGATCTGGGATATTGGCGTCCATATCCATGGTGCCTATACAAAAATGGGCGTCCATCGATATTGCCGCCTACCCCTGGTCAGCGTCAGCCGATGTGGACGCCGACTGGCCGGACAAAACTCACTTTAATTATGCAGAATTATAATATACACACTTATATATATATATATATATATATATATATATATATATGTACTTGAATATACTATGAACATTTCAATAATACTAATTCATACAATTTATATCAATAAATAAACTTATACACAATAATCATACATCAATAGTATACACCTATACTCACATACATATACTTAACAAACAAGGTGAAAATCAAGGGCCTTACAAAGTTGTTTTCGCCTCCATCTTTAATCTTCCACATCTACATCTCACCGACCATCTCACCACTATTTTGCCTTACATCTTTCTTTCTAAATCCCTAAAATCCAAGATCTTCTCTGCAGCTGAATCCCAATCTGAAGAGCAGTGGGCTCGGACCAATAAAATTCTCTACAACAAATTTCTACTTTCAGATCTGCCAGGTTCCCTCCAAGGGACCATTCCCTGACCTTATCTGAATGGTTCCTCATCCATCATAAGGACAGCTAGGCCCCTTTCATTCAAAAGGAGATCAGGATGATCAGGCACTTCAAACTCTTCAATGATTATTGGTATCTTCACCGCTTGCCAGCAATCCAGTTGGGACAGTTTATGGAGGCCATTAAAGCACTTGGACCAGGTGGAGCTCACACTGAAGCCATCCAAGTAGATTTTGCAACCCTCCAACTGCCTGAATTCACCTTTCTTCCCCCTCTTCACTCTTTCATAATGGATTCCTCTGTCGGCTCAATTATCTTTGAGCATTTTGCCAGAGTCATGGCAGAATCAAAGTGCAGAAAGGGTATCTGGTGCACTTCAACAGATTTCTGTTCAGAGAATATCACCAGGGCCATGTCACTGTAGATGTTCTTGCCTCTGCTTTGTCAGAATGTGAAAGGCTATCTCCTACAGATTGGACCAAGCTCTATCCTCTTTCCGCTCAGCAGCTATCCAATGTGAATGAGTCCCTAGCCAAGGAAGGTCAACCTCAGATTTCAGCTGCTACCTTTCTAGACATGAACTCCATTCATCTTGTTCATGATCCTTATCAAACCTGGGTTGAAAGGTACAAGGTCTATGTAGCTATGCGGATAGACTTGAAGCGCAAGCAGAATTTCTATCCAGTCTCCATGGATCAATTCTTGCCTGTGCTAGCTTTGTGAAAGTCTCCTTCCACAAGGTCTCCCTTGATACATATCAGTATGGTCGACTTCTTGATGAGCAGCTGGTACATCATCTTCGAAGGATGGCCCCCATCATGGGACCCTCCTACTCTATTGAACCTGATATCTTTAGGAAATTTTTTGAAAAGCAAGAGGAGCAGGCCTGGGAAACTTTCTCACTATGCCTCTCTTCTGTCTCCTACTTTCTATCTCACTGTACCTCCACAAGCATAATAACATCATTTTGTGCTCTTTCATTTGTCTTTTCTCTCTCATTTGTCTTTCTTTGTCCTAATACTTTATCTTTTTGCTTAAATGACAAACAAGGGGAGAAAATATAGCAACTTCTGAAACACATCACACATCTGCTATGATTTCGCAATATCACTAAAGTGTTATTTCAGAATATCTTTATTCAATGCTATGTTTTGTCATCACCAAAAAGGGGGATATTGATGATCCGTTTATCCCCATGTAATTTAAATAAATTACATATCTATTTTGGTGATTAAAAAAAACTATATAAAGTTTAATCTAACAAGTTTTGAGCATAGGTATGACGCAAGCAAAGTCAAGCAAATTCTATAAGTATCTCACCCTGAAGTATTTAGAGTTCAGTTCACATAAATTCTCTAAGTACACATCGATTCCATTATAGGACATAATGATCTCTATAGAGCTATAACGATTTCTTTGGTTTGCCCTCACAACGATTCGTTAAGTGATCGCAACGATTTGCCCTCACAATGATTCGTTAAGTGATCGCAAAGACTTGCCCTCACAACGATTCATTAAGTGATCGCAAAGACTTGCCCTCTCAACGATTTGTTAAATGGAGCGTAACGATTTGCTCTCGTAACGATTTCTTTAATCATCGTAACGATTTGTTCTTGTAACGATTTCTTTAGTCATCGTAACGATTTGCTCTCGTAATGATTTCATTAGTCATCATAATGATTTGTTCTCGTAATGATTTCTTTAGCCATCGTAACGATTTCTTTAGTCATTGTAACGACTTGCTTTCATAACGATTCATTAAGTAACATCACAACGATTTATACATCGATTTGTTCATAACGTCATAATGATTTGTACATCGATTGCTTATAACGACATAACAATTTATATATCGATTTACTTATAACATCACAACGATTTGTACATTGATTTGCTTATAAAGTCATAATGATTTGTACATCGATTTGCTTATAACGTCATAACGATTTGTACATCGATTTGTTTATGACTTCATAACGATTTGATTACTAATTCATATAACGATTTGTGCATACACCTGTTTACTCATTTGCATAACGATTTCATAAGTCATGCATATAACGATTTCATGGAAAACAACAATTCGATTTTCGAACTAATCCTTGAAGACGTTGAAAAGTCGAAGTCTTCACGTATATCCTTTTGACAGCCATGCATTTATTATGTCAGTACGTATCTCTGCATGCATGAAGACAATATCTCCATTATCATATCTCTCTATAAACATCTTTTAGAATAACAAAATGGCATTACTATTTTGATGAACATTCATTCTGACGTTGACTGACAACAAGAGACAGCCTAGCTGTACTGTTCAAGCTTTAAATATGTGCAGGTCTCTGACAGTATCCATCATACAACGTTGGACAAAATAGAAGCCAAAGAAGATTACAGAAGATCCTCCCTCTCTCTTTGCGTGCATGAAAGGATAAAGGACTGTTGACTGAAAGCTTCCAAGTGTCAAGCAGTCTAACGTACACTTATGCATAGAGACAACGGGCACTTCAACGTTCGAATTTCAAATGATGATATACATATAGAAGGATGAAGTTCCTGAAGAGATAAGAAGTAGAACGGTTAGATAACAAGAAGTTTTTTTTCAACACCTTCAACCTTCTACAAGCCTTTCTTAGAGCAAAGCAAAAACTCCCTTTAGCCTTAGCTCTTGCTCTCTGTGTTAAGTTCAGATCTGTGAGAGAGCTTTTGTTCTGAGAAGAGTCCTTGATTATAGCTCTTTCTTCTCAGTCCTTGCTTCAGATCAAGCAGTGTTCTATAAGCTTGATCTAGGGGCATCATCTCTTTGATCACATTCTCTTGTATTGTTCCCTTCGGCTATGAAGGAAGATCTGGTGGGGTATCCAGGGTGTTGTTCCCTTCGGTTGAAGGAAGACCAGCTGGGGGGTGGGGGTGTTGTAGTGTCCTTAAGGGGGATTGTACCCTTGTTAGTGAAATCCCGAGATATTGCTCAGGGACTGGATGTAGGACTCCTAAGGAGAGGAGATCCGAACCAGGATAATTCTTTGCATCGTGTGATTTCTTTTCGTGTTTGATCTTTTGATTCACTAACACTAACAATCTGCAAAGTGTGTGTTTTGTGTGACTATTTTGTGAATAGGTTTTGAGTGTTAAATAATTTTTAAGAATCCCATTCACCCCCCCCCCCGGGTGCTAGCTGGGCAACACTCCAGTAGTTTAATCTTCACTTTTTGTTCACCTCGGGGTATGCCCCAGGTTGCTGTACTTTGTACTTGACTCTAGTGAGAATTGGCTATGTATATTTCATGTAAATATTGTGAGATGTGGAATCTTATATATATATGAGTTGTTTCTTTTATATTTCCACAGACATGTGAATGATATCCTTTGCGAGGCTATGGCTCATTCGTCGGAGGCGGAGTCGGGTCAAGCTCGTTATTAGGTTAACAGGTTTGAACGGAGAGGACCGCTACAAATAGATGTCTAAAGGCAATCAATGTCTAAAGGTAATCGAAGTCTAAAGATAATCAATGTTCACAGACAGTCGATATCTAAAGGTAGTCGATGTCCAAAGACAATCGATGTCAATCTATATCCAAAGGCAATCGATGTCCAAAGGCAATCGATGTCTAAAGGTAATCGAAGTCTAGAGGGAATCTATGTCAAAAGAGAATCAATGTCAAAAGTAATCGATGTGAAGGTAGTCGATGTTTGAACATAATAGATGTGAAAGCATAATCGATATGAGCGCAATCGATGTGGTGCTACGCAGTAATCGATGTTTAAGTTAACTATAATCGATGTGAACCAGTCGATCTAAACTATGTAATCGATGTAAGTTTATATACTAATTGATGTGATATTGAAATAGTAATCAATGCAGACTTAGAGAATTCATATGCAAAATACTCTAACTCTCCCATTTTCTTTTGGACGTAAACTCTCCCCCAAAACCAAAATATAAAATCTACAAATATTCTCTCCCCCTTTTTGACAACATCAAAAAGTGTGTGGTATTAGGGATAAGAGGTACAATTGGTATAATACAAAGTATGTGAAAATGTCACTTTGGGGAATCTAATGGGTGTGCATGCTCTAAAAGATAGCCATTAAATAGTCCAGTGTTTAATCAAATTCTCAACACACATTCAAAATTAAATTCCATTAGATGTGAAGTGTGAGACATGATTAAGAGGCATCATACATGATGATAAGCATAATTCTATTTAACACTAACGGATACTCTCAATCTTACCCATACATGATAGACCCTCGATTTTTGGTAGCTATCACTCTGTCCCTTTTTTTTTCTAAAACATATGTTTTTGATTCATTTTTCTTTCTTTTCTTTTCTTTTACTTTTGAGGAAAGTGTTGTCGCTTGACACTAGACTTCTCACTTGTTCAGTGGAAAGACCTGGTTACTAAGCTCAGTTCCTCTTTTCACTTTGGATGTAGCTTTTTTTCTTATGAGTACTACATGCTAGGTGGATTTTAAGCATTATAAGAGTATTAAAAAAAATTCCACCGATCATTAAAGTGATATATATTAATCATAGTCATGTGCATTAGTGTGTTGGTTTTAATTTCAAATGAATTTTGAGAAGCAAGTTAAATACATGACTATTGGCTCCCCCTTAATATATGCACACACCAAATGCAGAAATCTCCCCATTAGTGGTTGAATTAATGCACACTAGGTCTTAAGCCAGTGCAGTAAAATATCAAGGGAGTATTAGGCCATAGAAAGAGTCAATGAAGTGTCTTTACATATACATTACATGCAAGCACACAAGGGATAGACATGCAAAAACAAAACTAAGACTTAAGACTCTTTTTGTGTTTTTTTATTTTTTATTTTTTGTTTTTATGATAGAAAGAAAACAAAAAAAACATAACCTATAGACAAAATCTAAAAGAGTAAACAATAAAGCATACAAGAGTATTTATGTATTATTTTGAAAGTCCAAAATAAAAGAACATTATACGCACAAAATAGTGTAGACTGTATATGCCTTGAGATTCACATTGATACCATTGATGCTTCATCTAAAAATTTCACAAGACACCTGCAACCATGGATCTCAGGTGAATTTCTTTGGCACCCAAATGGTTTTGGGTCCAACATTGTTAATCCTGGAAGGGAGCAAATCCTTCATAATCCACACCAAGTTCATTTTCTACATGTTTTTCTTTAAAGAGCAGTTGTAGTTCATATGACCATGTCTGCCACAGAAATAGCATGTGACATTAGAATTGTATTCTGTGAGTTGTGTTTTATGAACAACTTTAGGTGCAACATGGTTAAATTTATTTAACTGTGCATCATTCTTAGCCTTCATATAATATTTACCATCTACTGGTTGTTTGGCTTGCACAGGTTTCTTAGCATGAACTGACATTTTAGCATAAGTAGTTTTCTTTGCATGTGGCTGTTATGTGCTAGGAGCATTTGAAACATGAACAAATGATGGTTTCATTTTAGACTCAGCAATTTGTTCTTTTTGTTTTTAGGAGAATAGCCTAAACCATGTCTATTAGTGTTCACTTTAACACTGAGAACTTCATCAAGCTTTTGCTTCCCCTTCATTAGTCTAGAAACAGTTTATTTTAGATTATCTATTGTTTCATGCATTTCCTTAACAGAATTTTTAACATTATCTTCAAGGACATGCACTTGATTTTTCAATTCTTCATTTTCAGATTTCAAAGAGACATTTTCCTTTTCATGCATGCTTAACTTTTCAGAATTACCATTATCTTGAAGCATGCATTGCATTTCTTCTTCATACAATGAAATTTTGCTTAATATGGTTTCATTTTCATCTTTAAAAACATTACATTGAACATTCAACAAGTCACATGATTCATGTGGATATTCATTATGCAAAATATCATTGATTTTCTTCTTTAGTCCCTTATTCTCCTTTCTTATTTTCTTGTATTTTTCATGCAAGGCAGCATACATTGATTCCATCTCCTCAATGGTAAAAGATTTGCGATCAGAAATTACCTTGGGAGATTCATCTTCAATAGCCATAAAACCGCAGTCCTCCTTCTTTGGTTCTTCAGCCTCGGAGGATGACTGGTCAGAGTCACTCCAGGTGGTGACCATGGCTTTGGGATTCTTTGCCTTCTGTTTGTTCTACTTTTTCAGAAATCCTGGGCATTCATATCTCATGTGCCCAATTCCTTGGCATTCATAGCAGATCAATTCAAATTTTCTGCCAGAGTCCTCTTCGTTGTTTTTGCCTTTGAGGTCCTTGGAAGAAGTTGCATACTATGACCTTTTCTTTCTCAAAAAAATTTTGAAGCTTCGTGCAATCTTGGCCACTTCTTCCTCATCTTTACTTGAGGAATTCTCTTCTAGATAGATTGCCTTGGACTTTTTAGCCTTCAATGCCACATCCTTTTCCTTGAGTATTGGCTGCTCAGCTTCCTCCCTTTTCACGTTTATCTCATAAGTCATGAGACTCCCAATTAACTCCTCTACAGTGATGATTGATAGGTTCTTGGAGTCCTCAATGGCTATGGCCTTGGTGTGCCACGCTGGTGGGAGGGATCTAAGAATTTTACGGACAATCTCTGTGTCTGTATAGTTCTTGCCAAGCGCCTTGAGTCCATTTGTTATTTTTGAGAGCCATGCAAACATGATAGAAATTGTTTCCACTGGGCTTATCTTGAACATCTCATACTCATGGACCAAGATCTTGGCTTTGGTCCCCTTGACTTCAGAGGTGCCTTCATAGATCAACTTCAATTTGTCCCACATCTCCTTTGCTGAACTGCACATGGAAACATGGGAATATTCATAAGGGTGTATAGCACATTGCAAGACATTTAAGGCACTAAAATTTGTCTTGGATTTTTTAATGCTATCCTCTGTCCACTTTCTTTCATCCTCTGGCAACTCATAAGGACCAGTATTTACGACTTTTCGGATCTCATAATCTCGAGCCCTGAGAAAGACGTGCATACGATTTTTCCAATAAAAATAATTGTTGCCATCAAAATAAGGTGGACGGTTAATAGAATGACCCTCAAGCACATATCCTCTACTGGCCATCGCACACAGAATCTCTCTTATAATTAAGAGCCCTGCCCTGATACCAATTGATGTACATGTGTATGTACGATGAGCAACCAAGAGGGGAGGGGTGAATTGGTTATCGCCTAATTTAAAAACTCTTGAACAGAATAGACTAAACTCAATCAAGCAAACTATTAAGCAAGATGTACAACAAAATATAACAAGTATATAGACAATAGTTACTAACCTAACGTGTGTAGAATGGAGATAGAAGAAATGGATGCAAACCACACATGCACATAGGATTTATAGTGGTTCG
Organism: Colocasia esculenta; assembly: GCA_014218235.1. Classification (NCBI taxonomy): domain Eukaryota; kingdom Viridiplantae; phylum Streptophyta; class Magnoliopsida; order Alismatales; family Araceae; genus Colocasia; species Colocasia esculenta. The sequence continues at coordinate 1,667,531 of CM024759.1, read as the reverse complement.
ACAAACACACTCCTGTGCATCTACGTCCACTACCCCACACCCCTGTAAGGATTTCCACTAACTTGTTTCCCAGGTACAAGTTACAAGACCTACCACACACATACTGTTGTTTCGGGGACAACCACAGCCTCACCTCATTTTCGGGGATAAGACAACCCGATGTGTTCACACGCACGTACCACACACAACCAAACACGTGCTCACAGACTGAGCACACACACACAATGATGTTTGTGTAAATAAATTAAAATACAATTCTCAACCCAAGAATAAGAGAAGAAAGATGAAAAGTTGCAGTTCAGAATTCTCCTATTTTGGCATGGTTGAGAAATGTTGGAGAAGAACATGGAACCTTGCACAAGCTTTCCTGGACAAAGTACTATGGATGCAGGATCTTCTGAACATCCAACACCTTGAACTCGCTCAGCAACCTTTGAAGAAATCACCTGGAAAGAGCTCTGGTCTGTTGGTTCGTCTTTTGCCCTAGCCTAGATGCAAATCTTGATCTCCAACAATGTGTATTTATACTACACGCAAGAATAGGCTTCTCCCTTTAGTCTCACGATCAAAAAAGTTCTTCTTGGTCGTAGATCAGAAGATAATCTTGTGCAAAAACCAAGATAAGAAAGAGTCCTATCTTAGATGGAAACTGGGTTTCCGTAGTTGGTCGACTGATTTCCAAAGATCGATCATCTGATTTTGGACTCAACATCGACTGGGACTTCGACTGACTAATCGACTGAATGCTCGGTCGATCGATTCTGGAAATTTAGTCATCCAACTTCTGTCTCAACTTCGACTGGCGCTTCGGCTGGTAGAGTTACAACATGAATATCCTATTGCCCAGTTAGGTAGCCCAGAGGGGGGGGTGAATGGGTCTTTAAAAATTATCAATCGATACCTGTTCACTAAAAATGTTCATAGAGAAATACACTTTGAAGATTGTTAGTGTTAGTAAAGAGAAACAACAATCACATGAAGACAATCACACAACACAAAATGTATCCTGGTTCGGATCTCCTCTCCACGGGAGTCCTACGTCCAGTCCCTGAGCAACAACTCAGGATTTCACTAACTAGGGTACAGTCCCCCTATGAACACTACAACACCCAGCCCAGCTGGTCTTCTCTTCACAGCCCAAAGAGGAACAACACCCTGGATACCCCACGGGTCTTCCTTCTCAACAGAAGGGAACACACACAGAAACAAGTAAGCAGGAGATTAAGCCCCTAGATCAAGCTTTGGTAAGCCAAGATCTGAAGCAAGGGACTGAGAGCAATGAGATCTATAAACAAAAGCTCACTCTCAGAACCAAACAAGCTCTCTCGAAAATCTACAAACAATGAGGAGAGCAAAGAGCTAATCTAATGGAATGAGGCTTGGCTCTTTCTTGAGAACTCGCAGAAGACTTGATGATCAGAGATTTTTCTATGACTGTCGTTCTCTGTCTATGTGTATGTATTCTGGAGCTCCTTTCTTCAATATATAGCTTCAATTTGAAATCTAAACATTGAAGTATGAGTTGCCTCTAGCTTTTGGTGGACGTTAGACTAAGTGGCACTTGGAAGCTTCCAGTCAACAGTCCTTTATCCATTTGTGCACGCAAAGAGATAGGATCTTCTGAAGTGTCCTTTGGCTTCTACAAGGTCCAATTGTTGTGAGATGAATAGCTGACCAGGACCTGCACACAAAGCAACCTAGAATGATAGACAGCTGAACTGTCTCTTGTTGTCAGTCAAGATTAGAGTGAATATTCATCAAAATAGTAATGTTATTTTGTTGTTCTAAAAGATGCATAAAGAATAGACACGATAATGGACGATATCGTCTGCATGCATGCAGAGATACGTTCAGTCTTCATTAAATGCACAGCTGACAGAAAAATATGTGCGAGGACTTTGACTATTCAACCCGTTGAAAGGATAAGTCATATGTCAAGTTGATTGATATGAAATCGATGCATTTATGACTTATGAAATCGTTATGCAACCAAACAGCAAATCGTTGTGAGAAATGAAAGAATTGTTGTGATCATTAAGGAAATCATTATGATTACTTAAGAAGTCGATGCGCAAAGCAAATCGTTATGAGAACCAAAGAAATCGTTACGATTACTTAATAAGTCAATGCTCAAAGCAAATCGTTATAATATCTGAAGCAATCGTTGCGATAAGTAAATCGTTACGACGTCTGAAGAAATCGTTGCGATAAGCAAATCGTTACGACGTCTGAAGAAATCGTTGCGATAAGCAAATCGTTACGATAACTAAAGGAATCGTTATGATAGCAAATCGTTGTGATGACTAAAGGAATCATTACGAAGGCAAGGCGCTATGATGACTAAAGGAATCGTTACGAAAGCAAGTCGTTACGATGACTAAAGGAATCGTTACGATTACTTAATAAGTCAATGCTCAAAGCAAATCGTTATAATATCTGAAGCAATCGTTGTGATAAGTAAATCGTTACGACGTCTGAAGAAATCGTTGCGATAAGCAAATTGTTACGACGTCTGAAGAAATCGTTGCGATAAGCAAATCGTTACGATAACTAAAGGAATCGTTATGATAGCAAATCGTTGTGATGACTAAAGGAATCATTACGAAAGCAAGTCGTTACGATGACTAAAGGAATCGTTACGAAGGTAATTCGTTACGATGACTAAAGGAATCATTACGAAAGTAAGTCGTTACGATGACTAAAGGAATCGTTACGATGACTAAAGGAATCGTTACGAAAGCAAGTCGTTACGATGACTAAAGGAATCGTTACGAAAGCAAGTCATTACGATGACTAAAGGAATCGTTGCGAAAGCAAGTCGTTACGATAACTAAAGGAATCGTTACGAAGACAAGTCGTTATGCTGACTAAAGGAATCGTTACGAAAGCAAGTCGTTATGATGACTAAAGGAATCGTTACGAAAGCAAGTCGTTACGATAACGATTTCTTTTGAATTCAAAGGATGTTTCATTCTATGAAGAAATCGATAAGGCACTTATGAAACTGTTATGAGGAAATCGTTACAGTTCTACTGTAGTCATCATAATTTATAAAAGAAACCGATGTGTACTTAGAGAAATATCATACTTGATCTTAATGTTGCTTCAGTAAGAATAATACTTACCAAAATGGCTTGATTTTCCTTGTTATATTTCCTGTGCTCAAGACTTATAGAAAATAGGGAAGTGACTTTAACCAAGGGTTTGATAATTATCAACATAACATGGTTTTGTTAATCACCAAAATAGAAATGAGATTAAATTAAATTACATGGGGATAGACTGTTCATCACATCCGAAGTCCCACAGCTTTGACTAATCAAGTGTAAAAGCGAACATCCGAAGTCTCAGTCGAAGTTTGGTTTCGACTGACACAAAGTACAATAGGAATATACGAAGTCACAACACTTCGATTGGCCAAGTGTAAATATGAACATCTGAAGTCTCTAGGGCTTCGACTGGCCAATCGGCCATTCGATTTTGTCAAGTCAGTTGTCCAACTTTTGACTGTTCCACTGCAAGACCTTCTGGCTAGGTCAGTTGACCAAAAGTCGATCGACTGAACTAACCAAACCGATCGTCCGATTTTCACCTTGGTCACCAATCGATTGCCCATCGATTGCCCTAGTTCCTCAATCGATTGGGCATCGATTGGGCTTTGTCTTATAATTGATTGGCCTCTCATCATCGGTTGACTGATTTTCCAAAGTCGGTCGTCAGATTGTCAGTGTTACAGCTAAACTTCCAATCTTGGCTTTACTGTTTTATCCAAGTCTTGGGCTTTGTATTATCCACTTCAAATGTAATTTTTGGAAAAATTTATTGCACACTTAACATACAAATTAGACCCTCGAATTAAATAAACATAAATCAAATGCTTGGTCATTAACATGAATTATATTCAGTGTTTTGTGATTTTCTGAACATGAGTTAAACTTAGTATTTTTGTAATCATCAAAATCTATTGAGTACAACAAAGCATGCACATCCAATACCCATGATGACACTAATCAAAAAGAATATTGCAAGAATCTCAATAATAAGATGAAACAGATGGTCCCGATTGCATGTCACTGACGCAATTTTCTGTGCCACTTGATTACATCGTCCAAGAGTTGACTGCATAACCAAATGCCATCAGAACACATACAACCGAAAGGTCTAGTCCCCAAGAGGAAGTCCTACGTATAGTCCCCAAGAACACTTGGGATTTCATTAACCAAGGGTACAGTCTCCCTTAAGGACACTTACACACTAGCCTAGCTGGTCTTCTCTTCACACCCGAAGAGGAACAACCCCCCAAGCACCTTGGGTCCTCCTTTTTACCAAGGGGAACAACAACACCCAGATACACTACGAATCTTCCCTACTACAAAGGGGAAATCCACTTGCACATGCAAGTCCTCTCTTCAACCAAAGAGGCAAAAACTAGAATCTTAAAGAGATTACAATGGTCCCTAGACTAAGACAAAAATGAACAAAAAGGAGGGCTTGATCTGAGATTTAAAAAAAAACTCTCTCTTCTGGAAGATTACAGTAGAAATGCAAAGAGAGAGAGAGAGAGCTTGAAGATTAAGGCCATGATGCTCAACTCTCTTCCTTTCAACAAGATTGAAGGATGGATCATTTTGGTGGTGTTGCCTTTCTGTGAATGTCATTCTTGGTTGGGTTCTGGTTCACTTGTTGTTCATGTGTCTACTTGTCCTTCTTATCTTCAAAGTGAAGCTTCGACTCCCATTTAAGGCTCTTGGGTAGATAACCGTTGAGACTTCCGTTAGAGTCTTCAGCTTCAGCTAATGCAAGTTTCCAAGGTATTGTAGTGTCTAACGTTTGTTTCAAGAGAGTACCAGATACCTACTCCCATTAAATGCAGAGAAAAGATGGTGAGGAGAAAAAGATATTTTATGTCTATCACACCATACCTCTACTACCTACCACCATTATTTTCTGCTAACTACCTTTCTACTAGGTAGAAGCTTTTTTTTGTTTTATGTCAGAAAGGAAGAGTCTTTCTGCACCATTACAACATGTAACAATGTATTCTTTAAAATATAGCCTATATCTGAAAATCATGAGCTACTGAAATTTTTGAGGCTTTTGAGGAAGACTTAGATTTGCATTGCATGCCAAAACAGAAATTTAATTAACACAAATCCATTTGCAAAGTTCTTAGCTAAATAGTGAAACTTTAATCCAATAGATAATTCTATTATTTTTTGCCATGGATTCAATTTAAAAAGAACTAATGATTAAGTTGACAAATACTTTATTTATCAGAACAGTTGGTCTCAAGACATCATAGATAATTCAAATGTTCATAAATCAAAGATATATGCAATAGTTATAATAATTTGCCCAAGTATAAGATCAACTCTTCACAGGAAGTTGAAGTGTAGCATCAACTACTGTATAAAGCTTAGCAGTCGAAGTCCACACAGTAGTCGAAGTTCATCATTCGAAGTCAACTCAGCAGTCAAAGTTCATTCATCAGTTGAAATCCATTCATAACACTAATCGATATGAAACATGTTATTTATTCACCAATCGATAGAACGCAAATGGCAATACATAACAAGTTTTCTTCACTAATCGATATGTTGTTCACCAATCAGTACCAAACCCAACAATAATCGATACATAATTTGTTCATCAATCCATATGGACTTAGAAAAATTCTGCAAACTATTTATGATAGAGATTTGGAGTACTTACATTGATGATCTTTAGAATGAATATTTTCCCTTATTTTCCTGCTGTCAGACTTAATGAAAATTATGTGTTAATCTCATAAAAATAGATTAAAATAAAATATCACCAGAATTCATATTTAAGGAGACAAATAGAGATTTAACAAAGATGAGCAAAAAAACACAGGTTGACACATGATGATCACAAGTCAACATGTGGTCATCACAAGTCGACATATCTTCAGAAAAAATAATACAAGTCAACATGTGGTCATCACAAGTCAACATGTCTTTAGAAGAAAGATATCAGAAGTCGACATGTGGTCATCACAAGTCGACGCTTCTGCAGATATACTAGAACATGATATTATGAGAATGCTTTTGAGATGATGTGCAGTTATTATTAGTCAATAAAAATATTTGACATTCATTTAAAGTATTGTCATCACCGAAACTTAGGAATATATAAAGATGATAGGTTCAACAATATCCCCATTTTTTGTCATGACAAAACTTTAAGTAAATTCTCTCTAAAGATACTGAAATGATCATGATTAATACTCAGAGCATCAAAAATTTTAGCAATAAGAATAGTACATGATACATGAGGAACTTAATGACTCATATGTAAATATGATATGAAAGTGTGTAATTCAGAGAAATACTTCTCCCCCTATGATATTAATGACTAATATGCAAGTATGATCTGAAAGTATGTAATTCAGAGAAATACTTCACCCCTTTTTTTGTCAATGACCAAAAAGGTGAGACCAAAGGGATGAAAGACAGAGATGATAGGTGGAAAAGACCAAAGGATTTTGCCAAGCTTCTTCAATTTTCTTCAAAAGAATTTGAGGCTCACCCTCAATCTGATATTCTTCTCTTCTAGATTTGAAGTCTTCAAAAGAATTTTTGCTCCCCCTGACTGAATGCTTCCTTTGTAGTAGACTTCCCTTCATAGGCCTACTCTTTATGAAAGCATGAATCTTTGGAGTGGATGTCACGCCCCGACATTTAACAACGGAATAAATATCAGAATGCGTGAACGATACGAATATAAGTATCACAGTTGAGTAACGTAGAGTCACAATTAATTATAACAACATACTTGAGACAGTGGTAATGCCAACTAAAATACTCTTCATTTCATTCCATTCAACTAATTAAAAACCTTACATCAAAGGAACCAACTAAAGGGTCCATTATTAAAATAAAAACTCCATGAAATGTTTCACTATTACATAAACTACTCAAATATCTATTCCTAATCTTTCAACTCCTCGTATGACGGGTGCTATTCACTCATGCCCTGCCCCATCGGAGTCCACTAGATCCTCATCACTACCTGAAAAGGATAGGATGATAGGGTGAGCGAACTAGTCCAGTAGGATTTACATCTCAATGTGCGGGCACTAATATACATGATTAACATTTTCAATAAGCAAGATATGAACAGGAACATGATGACTATGCATGCATTTCTAACAAGTCAAATAGCTTAATAGAACAAATATCAGAATGAATCAAATACTGACTTTCATATGCATTGGACAGGTAATTCAAGAACAAAATTCATATCGCAACAAGTGGCCATATTCACACGGATATCCCATATTCACATGATCAAACATATCATATCAAACTTGTCATATCAAACGAAGGCACATTCATACAAATCTTGCACACAGACCAGTGTCATGCCAGGCACCACAAGTCCATACTCCCACGGTTAATAAGTACGTTGGGGCACTCCTCCCCAGGACCAGACAAGGCCCTTATTGCACAGACATTAGTCAAATGGACCGAAGTCCCACGTTGTGCCGATCAAACATTTACACATTATGGCCATGGAATTCCAATAACAAGCTTATTGTAATAAGGACATGATCATTCATAGAGTCAAGGTAAGACAATAGCTCAAGAGATCAATTGGACAGCATAACGACGTATCTTACGTTTCATAATTCATTAATGTTTTGACAAGAGGATGACTAATGAGATATCGTACATGGTACAAGTGCTCTCTATCTCCAGGGTACTTCATGGTACAACCAGCTCGGTCTCTATGTTTGAATCCATAGAGTATAGAGACTTACGGAGGTCTTAGGGAAAAGATCGTCAGTCTGCCAATACAGAATGACCGTCAGAGAGCTCCCAATTCCCCAAGAGGGGTGTGCCTAATCGTGCAAACGTGTAGTGTCGTGTCACGGAACTTTCCTAGTCATGTATGCAAAGGATGAACAAATTACGGAAACATCGGAAAGCATATAAATAAGGAAAGTCCATACGCCATAACAAGTAACAATAACAGAAAACTCTTAATCTAAACAAGTCTACTCTAACATGTAATCTCCTCAAATTCATATCATATTCTTATCATGGCAATTTCACATCAAGGTAGATCACAAGATAATAATCAAATGAACATATCTTACACATTAGAATCATATTCATGTCATTATGGCTTTCAAATGGGTTGATTGCTTTTAGGTCATTAGACAGACTACACCATGCATCTTGAAGACATATCATGCAAGACTAATATTATACACAGTGAAAATAGGTCTCGGGTAGGCCTTGGAATATGCGTCGGACACAGTCGATGCATTTAATAACACTGTGTACGGTCGGAACAAGCCTAACCTGTGAAAACCCAAATCGCGACGACCTATGTGGTTGCCTTTATCATTGAATCATGAAGGGATACCCCGTCGCATTCATGAAATTAATTTAAAATAAGAATATAAAAATCGCTGAAATCCTTGGGCGGGAAAAACTGTTGAATCGCGACGGGGGTTCATGTCGCGAATCAGACAGGCGCTGAAAACCATGCAGTACACAGTTCCATGCAGGTGGTTGACCGGTCAGACATGAAATCGCGACATGATCCGGTCGCATTTTACTGAATCGCGATGGTCAAGACCATCGCGATACCAGGCGATGAAATCGTGTCGTCTGGCTCGGTCGCGATTCAAACCTCAAACCGAAAACGCAGAAAACCGGCAGCGGTCCTCATGCAACGCTTATAACTCTCTATCTAGAGAACTTGGGTCAAAATGGTGAACATGAAACTTGTAGGGGACATCAAGAAGAAGAGATCTTTGCCTCTAGACTGGATCAATTTGGTCTCGTTAGGGGTGCAACCTAGCATGAACAAGAATTGGGACAGACTTACGCGACTTAGGGAAAACGCTTATAACTCGATGGATACACCATGAAAATTGGGCAACTCACTTGCATATGAAACTAGACATGCAGCACTACAAGATGGTATATGTTTCGTTTAGTTTCGGCTCGAGATCACCTAGCTTTTGACGGATCTAAGAGATGCAAACACCCAGTCGATGCAGAGCGAGGTTGAGGAAGAACCTCGGTTTTCCCCAGCCGTTCTCCCCTCCTTCTGCGCCCTAGCTTGCTCCTCACGAGCCCAACTCAATGCCAAACTTACCCTAAACGTTTTATGACGATCTCTTATAGTTTTAGGGTTTAATTCCATGTCCTAATGGTGTTAGGAAAGGTGGCTGTGAAATCTGCTTAGCACCTTCCAAAATTGGGATTTCTTCTCCCAATTGAAGTAGCTACACCATAGGAAGGTTCTTAGCATGGTTCGCCACAATTTGGCTTACTATGATTGGCTAATAGCATTAGTTTAAGCCCTAATTTTCCCTTCCCAATTACCACATGTCATGCCCCGCCAATTTAGCAGCGGAATAAATCGGGGAGGCATGAACAACGAGTATGGTAACGTAAATTGTGCATACATTCGCAAATATCAGAGCATCTAATGAACAATAATTGTAATAAAACTCCTCATTTTATTGATAATTCATCTAAACTATTACAATCACTAATTCAGAGCCAAAACATAGGGCTCAATAACATCATTACATTGGAAATGATAACTTAATTATCTAGACTCTATGATACTAAAGACATTCCATCGCTATGACTCCAGGACGCTCATCACTCCAGTCCAATCCCGTTGTTGTGTGTAAGGTCATCATCTGACTTACCTGAAACACAATGACAAATAACGAAGGGTGAGCGATAACGCTCAGTAGGACTTAATATCTCGTGTAAACAAGCAGACTTTAAGTGATTAATATCTTGTAAAGTAGGTCAACTAGAGAGAACGATCAAGTATAGTCGAGAGAGTAATAGTACAAGATAACACGTGAACGGTAATACATTCAAAAGATTATTGCAAAACTAGGATGGTAAAGAACTGGCCGTGTAACGAGATACCGTGTAACGAGATAGCGCGTATGGTTGCACAACAGTGCACTAGTCATGATAGCAAATAAAGCAAGTAACATGCGTTTGGTCGATCATTTTATCAACCACAAGTCAAGTATCATGTACAGGAATGTTTGTGAATTGTCTTAGATTAAATCTTGATAGTCATGGTTATAGCCTTTCAGGTGCTCCTCCCAAGGACCAGATCGGGCCCTTATAATGTTGCCTAGCATAGTCATGTTTGTTATCTTAGACAATCACAAATGGCCAAGAGAGTACCAAGAATAGATGAGAGTAGTAGATGAACTAGACGAGAGTGTAGAGAGAACGTGAACAGATGAGAGTAACGAGATATCAGATGAGATAGGGACATATGTGTAAAATGATGAGAAACACACGATAGTAATGGTTTCACGGCACCAAGTCAGGTACCGGCAGTCTGGTGGAAGTCACAATCGCCCACTAGTCGTGCTATGAACACAGGCTAGATGGTCCAGCGTGATTGCAAGATAAGGAGAGAACACTAAGGCATGGATCGTACTGATCCCTAAGGTGTAACGGGTTTTAGGGTACAACCAGCTCGTTGACTAAGGACGTGCGCCAAAGCCAAGAAGACTTACGGAGGTCTTGACAAGGATTCCCAAGTCCAGTCGAGAGTATTCCGGTGGAGAGGTGGTCCAAGTCAAGGGAAAGTGTGTAAAAACAAGTCCGTCGTGCCTCGAGTGCTCGAAGGCCGAGGGAAAACGGTAACGGTAGATAAAATGCACGAGTCAATACAGAAACAATTGTATTTAACAAAATAGGATAATTTAATCATATATTTCGATAATTTACCGAATACATTATTGCGTAATTTATCAAGGTCAATGGCAATTTACAATGTTATGAGTGTGCAAGTGTAAAGAAATCTTAAGGATATGACAAGTCGTGCTCATGGCTTTTAAATTAACAAGAATTATTTAAATAAAAATATTCAGGTCGATTATTAAGCTTAATAATACGTGGTTTAACTTGTATAAGGTTATATGACAAATAAAGTAGGGTTATATGCATAATATGAGATTCTGGCCGAAATTTTAAGAAGGCGGCGGGGTGCATGGACGCGTTACTCATAGTGTCGCGACAGGGTATCCTGTTGCGGTTCAGGTCGCGGTGGTGCGGCCTGGCGCGACAGGCGAACCGGCCGGTCTGGCCTGGTTCGGGTTGGGAACGCGGCGGCGAGGCCCGTCGCGTTCATGACGCGGCCTGAAGGCCGACCACGACACTCCTCTTATCGCGGCGTATCGCGCCGCCGCGATAACAGGGGCGGTCCTGGTTTTTCCCTTTTTCTCTGGGCGAGTCCTCTGTGATACAGGGACGTTCAAAATTCCATATAAAATAGTACGGTGGTCCAAAAAGTATGAAACCAGTTTTAAACGAAAGTAGACATGCATATCTATCAACATACATGATTAATTTGAAAATAGACAAGGTTTAGACATGCATTGATCAGGTTACTTTTCGGTGACCTAAACAGGCACAGTCAGAGTTCAATGAATTAATTAGAGATGTATACATGATGAAAAATTCTGAAACTAGTGGCGTTTGAAAGCTAACATGTAGTAGTATTTATGATAATTTTATCATAGAATGATGTCAAGTTTTCACGAGGTTAAAAAGGAAACAAGGAGGGTCGAGTGCACAAGTCTGATAGATATTCAAAGATTTAATTCTCCATCATGGGAGATCGAAATCAAGCAAGACCAGGGGCGTTTGAAAGCTATTACATGGTAGTATAAATGACAATTTTCTCATAGCATGGGAACAAGTATGTACAAGGTATTAGAGAAAACATGAGATTTAAATTCATGGTAATAGTAGGATTTCACGAATTAAATTCGCCCAAATGGGTGAACAAAATACCAAGAACCCATAGGGCTTTTGAAGAGGTATATGAAGGCTACCTAGGGTAATTATTTCACGATTTTAGCTTGAGAGATTGCCTACCTTTTTGCACTGTAAAGATCCTAGGGTTGAGGGGTGACGAATTTCGAAGTTCTCCTTGCTCCAACCTCCTTCTTCTCCTTGCTCCAACCCTTCTCCTCATGTTCCAGAGCTCCAGCCACGAAAATGGGGTTGATAGGGTCAAATGAGAAGTGTATAGGGTGGTAATAGAGTCCACACAACTCCGTACTCTTCCCTTCTCTCCTAAATTTTGAAAATTCACAATTATCCTCTATTTTTCTTCCATTTATCCACCTAATGGGTAGGGGGAGGTTTAATTTCGTGGGTAATGGTTTAGGATAGGATTATGACTCTTATAGAGACATTTATAAGCTAGTTTAGTCATTATCTTATCCCTTTTTAATTTATTTAAATATTAACTCCGAATTTACACATTTATCTCCCATATTCTAGCATTAATCCACTAATTGGCTTAGGGAGAGATCTAATTTTATGGCTAATGTGTTAGGATGGGATGGGGACTCTTTTTAAGATATATATGAGTCATATTAGTGCTTTAATGACCCCTTTTTAATTAAGAGATAATATAGTTACGAATTTCCCTATTTAATTTGGGTCTCTTATATTTAACCCAATTGTCTCACATCTAAATCCCAATTTTAGATTAGGATAGAGTTCTATTGGGTTAGACTAGGGTTATGACTCTTTTTAAGATGATTAAGAGTTAAAATACTCATTATCTTAACCCTTTTATATTTATTAATATTTTAGGTACGAATTTAGCTTAATTATCTCCCATCTCATGATGGGCTCTTCTTATTTGGGCCCAACAATCTATGTTAGGTCCATTAGTAAAACTCATTACTAATTTAACTTAATGGGTATTGATTTAATTCTAATTATTCACCCTTTATCCTTAAGTAAATCTATTTATCACACTTATTCAAGTAAATTCATATTTTTGAAATTGAATAAATATTATTCATACCAATATTTCTAATATTCATCATTTGGGCAATTACTCTTAGCCCAATAACTCATGTGAGCTTAATTGTACAACCCATGTACTTACTTTACTTAATGGTTTTTATTTATCCTTTTATTAGATAATTTATTCATGGGCCAAGATTGTCTATTGGTCCAAATATCATAATGGACTATCATCCCATATTATTTAAAGTCTACTCATATATTATTTTAATTTATAATCCACCTTGGATCATAAAATAATGGATTCTTCGACTTATTCCTTAATTATGCTAATAAGTCGCATAAATTCTTAAACTAAGTCCAAATGATTTTTCTACGCCCAAATTTCATGATGGGTCATTAGAGAACATTATTTATAGTATAACTACTATTTTTACGAAATTTTTATAGGGGTTATACGCATGTGATAATAATGCGTACCTTTTTAATTGATTGAATTTATTAATTGATAAATTTTCAATTTATCTATAATTATTAATTAATGGATTTTCCGGGGTACTACACCACATAATTACAGGTATGAATTTTGGGTATTTTCTTGCTCCAATTTTATTCTTGGGCCAAAAGTGATCCATTGGACCAATTTTGATAATGGGTCATCAATACATGATGTTGGAAGTCTCTCCAACATGTTTATTTAATTTATGGTCATGTTATATTTCCGTGTTAACGATTTTCCGACTTAGTTTCCTAATTTAGGTAATTAGTCACATTGTGACGTACACTTGGCCAATCAGATTTTTTGTTGCATGAATTTCTTCGTGCAACGATTAGGAATAAGGTTTGGGGTTGATTTATAATGTTTACAGAATTTTCTGATGCGTTCTCTCACGTACGATAGTGGTACGTAGGTTCTTCCATTTCGATAACACGGAATTTCTTTTTTTCAATTTATTTCTAATTTTTAAATTACTAAATTTCTGGGGTGTTACAGTGGAAGCCCAGAGAGCAAGAATCCTCAAAGAATTTGATGAACATGAATGCCAAAAAGAGATAGATCTCAAGGATTTCTGGATGAGGAATTGATTTCAAAGTTCAAAGGAGACTGAAAGATAAGGTGACTAGGTGATGGAGAGGATTCACAATTTCTAAGGAGTCAATTTGAAGACATAGTCATCAATCAGTATATTAGACAAGGATAATTGTAAACTTATAAGGAAAGGTAAGAGATTTTTCGATTGCTGAATAAACTCAATATGCACAACGATTGAAGGATAAGCTCAAGTGGAATTTACAATTGTGCAAGCAGTAACAATTAATTTGTGAACCATCTGAGTGTGACTTTCAGATTATAGAAGAGAGTTATAAAGTGACATCAACTAAAGAGTACTTTCATTGGAAGACACCAGTTTGATATACATTGACTAGAGAGAATGAGATTTCTTTGAAAAAGTTAATGTATTTCAGTTATTACAAAAGCATCTTCTACAAACTGCACATGCCTAGTTCCTTACTAAGAGAAGTGAAAATCTCTTCAGGTAGGGCCTTTGTGAAGATATCTGCCAACTGATTTGAGGTATCTATGAATGAATGTCTATATTATCATTTACTACATGATCTCCAACAAAATGATAATTGACTTCAATATACTTAGTTCTAGAATGTTGTACTGGATTCTTTGTGAGATTGATAGCACTAGGGGTGTACATGGTTCGGTTCAGTTCGGTTTCCTCCATTTTTGGAGGAAACCGAACCGAACCGAACTCATTCGGAGAACCGAACCGAACCGGTTCGGTTCAAACTGAAATCCAATCTTTTGTCTTTTTTTTGGTGTTTTTTCTGGCATTTTTCTGGCCTTTTTTTTAACAAAACCATCCCTTTTACGGTGGTCGCGAGTTTCGAACTCGCGATCACCACGCGCGTAGAGGGCGCGCGATGCTGCCCTCCACTGTGCTACCATTTTTTTTTGTAAAATTTTATTATTTATATAATTATATATCTATATTTGGTTCATTTCGGTTTCCTAGCCTGAAACCGAACTGAACCACTTGGCCCATGAAACCGAATCGAACCGGTCGGTTCGGTTCGATTTTACGGTTTGGACCGTATTATGAATAGCCCTAGATAGCACTGGTGTTGTCACATAGTAGGGGTACTGAATTGATGCTTATTCCAAAATCCTCAAGTTGCTGCTTAATCCAGAGTAGTTGAGTGCAGCAGCTCCCAGCAGCAACATATTCAGCTTCAATTGTTAACAATGCCACTGAATTCTACATTCTTGAGGACCAAGAGGTCAAGCACCCTACAAGGAACTGATAGGAACCACTGGTGCTTTTCCTATCTACTTTGCATCAAGCATAATCAGCATCAGAATATCCAATTAAATTAACTTGACAAGATCTAGGATACCACAATCCTAATTCAGATGTATGAGTTAGATATCTAAACATTCTTTTAACATAAACTAGATGTGATTCCTTAGGATCTGCTTGGTATCTAGCACACATACATACACTAAACAATATATCTAACCTACTAGTTTTTAAGTAAAGAAGTGAACCAATCATACCTCTATATGACTTTTGATCCACGTTTTCACCTTGAGGATGATTGCTTAATATTGTTGATGTGCTCATTTGAGTAGACAATGCCTTGGCATTCTCAAACCCAATTTCTTCAGTAAATCCTTGATATACTTGGTTTGGCTGATGTGGGTACCTTCTTTGCATTGTTTGATTTAAAGTCTAAGGAAGTAGCTCAATTCCCCCATCATGCTCATTCTGAATTCTCTCTGCATCAACTTTTCAAAATATTTGCAAAGAGATTCATCAGTAGCTCCAAAAATAATATCATCAACATAAATTTGCACAATTGAAGTGTTCTGTGAACATGATTTGATGAATAATGTGCTATCTATTTTACCTCTAGCAAAATTATGGTTTAAGAGAAATGCACTTAATCTTTCATACCAAGCTCTAGGTGCTTGTTTTAGATCATATAGTGCCTTATGCAGTTTAAAAACATGATTTGGAAAATCTAGATCATCAAAATATGGAGGTTGTCCTACATAAATTCATCCTTGATAGAACCATTTTAAAATGTAGATTTTACATCTATATGAAAGAGTTTTAAATCTAATAAAGATGCATAAGCTAATAAAGTTCTAATTGACTCAAGTTTGGAATATATGAATTTGATAAGTTCAACATATGGCACAGAAGATTAGGTCATACTAGCCTACATGTAATCAGAAAGTTAATCAAGCATGATCTAGTGGAAGGTCTACCAATGGTCAGTACAAAATATGATAAAGTGTGTGGACCATATACCACAGGAAAACAAGTCAAAGCATCATTCAAATCAAAAACTTGTGTCACCACCACTAAGCCATTGGAGTTACTTCACATGGATCTATTTAGACCAATAACTAAAACCAACTTGGGTGGTAAGAATTATGGATTTGTCATAGTAGATGATTTTTCAAGATACACATTGGTTTCATTTTTTATAATAAAGATGACACTTTTGAAGCCTTTGTAAAGTTCATTAAATTGGTGCAAAAGGACCAAAATTTTAGTATCATCACACTCAGATCAGATCATGGAGGAGAATTTTAAAATAAGAAGTTCACTACTTTCTATGAAGATCAAGGTATTGAGCATAATTTTTCAACACTAAGTACACCCCAATAGAATGGAATTGCTGAAAGAAAGAACATGACATTATTGAACATGGCAAAGACAATGTTATTTGAATATAACTTGCCAAGGTACTTCTAGGAGGTAATTAGCACTGCATGTTACATCATCAATAGAGCCATGATAAGACCAATTTTGAAGAAGACTGCATATGAACTGTACAAGATGAAAAGGCCAAATGTCAATCATCTCAAGCCTTTTGGATGCCCTTGCTACATTCACAACAATGGGAAGTCAAACATTAGTAAGTTAGATGTCAAATCAGATGAAGACATCTTTCTTGGCTACACTTTTAAACCTAGAGGATATAGGATTTTCAATAAAAGAACTCTTTTAATTGAACAAATAGTGCATCTATTATTTGATGAGACTAACCCCTCTTCCAAGAAAGAAGAGTTTAGTGATGATGAAACAGGGGAAATAACAGAAGGAATGAAGAAAATAGAAGTCAAAGAACACGATGAAGACAAACCTTTGGAAGATTTGCAACAACAAGAATCATCTCATGAAGATCTTCCAAAGGAGTGGAGATATTAAAAAGTCATCCCAAGGAGAACATCATAGGAGATCCAAGTCAAGGGGTAAGTGTTGCATCGAGATGGCACTACAGTTGTCCTAGAGGGGGGTGAATAGGACTTCTTGCGCTTTAAAATTTATCTGAAAACTAGATAACACTTAATAGAGTTGTTAGTAATCAGTGTGATGTGTGTAAAACAAGTGAAAACTTGGCGGAATCAATCACATAAGAATGCACAAGGATTTTATCCTGGTTCGACCCTTCCCATATGGAAGTCCTACGTCCAGTCCCCAAGAAACCACTAGGGATTTCACTAATCTACCAAGCGCACTTGGCCTTCTCTCAACTAAGAGGTAATACAACCACTTGCAGACCAGCAAGTCTTCCCTTTACCAAGGGGTACAAAGACTATCTACACCTATAGATCTTCCCATCTCAAGAGGGGCACTGCAGGGTACAAACCCCCTGTGGGTTATCTTACACAAAAGTTTGAAAGCTTGTGTGTCTACTCAACAGTAATGAGCAAACACAGAAATTCAGAAAGAGAAACAAATGAAAATGGATCTCAAACTCTTTATGAAACAAAGAGGTGGACTCAGAAGATCTGCAATGAAGTAAACCACCAAGGAAGAAGACTTCTCAACGCCAATGGAGAGCATGCAAGTCGAGGATTGAATTGTGGCTCTCTTTCTCTTTTCAGTGGCTCTTCTAGCTTTCCGATTGGAGTGGAATGTGAGCTTATATCTTCTTCTATGTGTATTTGGTTGTGCCTATCTGTTATATGTCTCTAGCTTCTTGTGTTGTTCAAACTCGAGCTTCTATATATGAGCTTCAAAAACATCATCTTCCCATTTTGAATTTGGCCATTGGAAACTAGCTGTTTGAAGGAGATAGCCGTTGAACTTTTGACATCTTGAGACTGCTTGAGATGATCTTCAGTCTTTAATTCAGAGAGTCTCAAAATCTTCAATATAGATATCTTCATTAAAGTTCTGCAAGGTCCATACCCACGACTGAAAGCTTGAGCAAGCACTAGTGGGTAGCTACGCATCTGAAAACATTATAAAAAGACATAGAAACCTCCATACCTTAGAGGTGGTAAGATAAAAGAATATAAAGTAAGAGGAAGTTCAGACATAAGTTCAGAACATTTAAGAATGAACAGACAATTGCACACGATCTCTTTCTGAAAGTCATGGGATTTCTGACAGTGGTAGGTAGGTTCTGACAGGTAGTCTATATAGCTTATATCTGTCAAGCTTTTAATTTCTTGACCATCTGTCAATCAATGTATCTTCCTATCAGTGGAAGGGATAACAAAATATCTTAAATTTTTTACAGATCTCAAAAAGGATATTTCACATATGGCTAATTTTGAATAATTTTTCTCGCCAAAAAGGTAATTGAATTTTATATAAACTGGAGGAAACATGATTTATAATACGTAAGGAAACTATCTTTATGTAAAAGATATTTCAATGTAAAAGCTTATGTAATGATTACATTAAGTTGTGCTCACTGATAGAAACATAAAATATCATCTAAGTATTTCATCTTTCAGATGCAATCAATGTTTCATATAGGTAATCGATGTTTGAATGTAATCCATGTATGAATGTAATCGATGTTGAAATGAAGTCGATGTGAACATAATCCATGTATAAGTGTAATTGATGTTGAGGCATAATCAATGTTGGAGTGAAATCGATGTTCTAGATGAATCGTTGTTGAACGGAATCGATGTTTAAATGAAATCGACGTTCAAGTGAAATCGTTGTTGAACCGAAATCGATGTTTGAATGAAGTCGATGTTTGAGTGAAATCAATGTTTGAATGGAGTCGATGTTCAAGATGAAATCGATGTTTGAATGGAGTCGATGTTCAAGATGAAATCGATGTTTGAATGAAATCGATGTTCTAATGAAATCGATGTTGAACTGAAATCGATGTTTGAGTGAAATCGATGTTTAAGATGAAATCGTTGTTTGAATGGAGTCGATGTTCTAATGAAATCGATGTTGTGAGTAAATCGATGTTTAAATGAAATCAATGTTGTTCAAGTGAAATCGATGTTGATGTTCAAACAGCAACCATTGTGAGCTTACAATAGTAGTTGATGTGGACTTAGAAAAAATATGAGGTGTAGAGGTATTCTTTAGTCTCATATTGAAAGATAGTGAGAACAAGTGTGTGCTTATCAGCAAGAGTCTCACCTCTTCTCTCAAGAGGGCCCTTTTAAAGGACAAAACCCAAAGCATGGGGACAATACCTCTTGGGAGGCACACTTAAATCACGTCTCTTCATTGGTGCCGTCTGTGGGAACGAACGAAAGGTCATGCGCCCTACCCGAGCGTCTCATCTTCATGAGACCTGCACACCCTTATCCTCACTGGGGGGGGGGGGGCTGTGTAAAGGTATTCTTTAGTCTCACATTGAAAGATAGTGAGAACAAGTGTGTGCTTATCAGCAAGAGTCTCACCTCTTCTCGCAAGAGGGCCCTTTTAAAGGACAAAACCCCAAATATGGGGACAATACCTCTTGGGAGGCACACTTAAATCACGTCTCTTCATCTGTGTAGAGGTATTCTTTAGTCCCACATTGAAAGATAGTGAGAACAAGTGTCTGCTTATCAGAAAGTGCCTCACCTCTTCTCCCAAGAGGGCCCTTTTAAAGGACAAAACCCCAAGTATAGGGACAATACCTCTTCGGAGGCACACTTAAATCACGTCTCTTCATTGGCGCCGTCTGTGGGAACGAACGAGAGGCCATGCGCCCTACCCGAGCGTCTCATCTTCATGAGACCCGCACACCCTTATCCTCATCGAGGGGGCTGTGTAGAGGTATTCTTTAGTCCCACATTGAAAGATAGTGAGAACAAGTGTGTGCTTATTAGCAAGAGCCTCACCTCTTCTCCTAAGAGGGCCCTTTTAAAGGACAAAACCCCAAGCATGGGGACAATACCTCTTGGGAGGCACACTTAAATCACGTCTCTTCATGAGGAAACCAGCAGCTGTCGACAGGCAGGTTGCATCTGTCGACAGCCCAGCCCCTGAATCAGAAATACAGTTCTAGAAGACACATATGCTGCAGTACCTATCGATAGCCGATGAGCATCTGTCGACAGCCACCGTTCAAACATAGTGTGATATGCAGTGTACGCTGTGGACTTAGAGAAATTTCGATGTGTTGATACTTAGGTTCTGTGTAAGCATGAACTTTGGCAGAAATATGTTTGTATACATAAGAGCCTTTTGAATTATTATTTTTCATAAATGGTAAAGGTGAAGATATTAAAAGATTTTGTCATAGAAAAAATATCATAATTAACTGTTTAGAAAAATAGATAGGAATAATTCTCTCCCTTTTTGTTAATGACAAAAACTTTTAAATGGATAGTGAAAAATAAATTTGATTTTGCATAACAGTTGATCTTTGTCTTATTTGTTTCTTATTTTCTTTCTCCCAAAAACTGGCCAATGCAAAAACAATTGTTTTTATTTTCTTTCTCCCCCTTTGTGACATTAATATAAATGTCAAGATAGACAGGAAATGTGGAGAAACAAGCTTATATAGATTGTTGTAAAGTTTACATCATGGAGTAAAGGTGGAGCTAGGGAGATAGAGAGAAGGAGGAATAGGTTGAGGTGGAGGAGGAGGAGGTTGTTCAGTAACTGGTGGAGGTGTAGAATCAGAAGCAGGAGGAGTTTGATCAGTGGGAGGAGAAGTAATAGTCAAGGGTTGAGATGGAAAGACTAGTTGACCAGATTTCATAAGATTTCACTAACCCTTTTCTTAAAGGTCTTGGCCTGAGGGTCTAACTCCTGATCACTCTTCTCCATCTACTGCTTAAAAGGTTGAACTTCTAGTGTTGGCTATTGCTGCTCTGATTCCACTGCTTGATCCTTATCAGGCTGTAATTAACTACTCTCTGGTTGTACACCTACTGCCTCTGGTTGCTGCTGTTTCAGCTGGTGCTGTTGCTCAGGTTGAGCAGGAGGAACTTGAGAATTACTAGTGCCCTGCTGGCACACCAACTGCAATAAAAAAATCCTTCATCTGTTGAACCTCCTCAAACATATAATTGAATCTGACATCTATCTGCTGGATTTGCATTTGCAGAACTGTCATCATTTCTTGCTGCTTCATTTTTAACTGAACCACATAATTTAGATTCTTTCTACTCTCCCCCTGAGACCTAGGTTGGGTCTCAACATGTGGTGATGATGGAGTGGAGGATCCTCTTTTCTGCTATGAACTCGAGAAGCAGAAGGAAGACAATAGGAGAATCGGAGAAGATTCAAACGGGTGATTTGGAATAGAAGATGAAAGGGTCTTAATAAAGAAAGGGAATGTGTAAGTAAGTAAATGAATTACAATTAATTACCCTTAAATAAATAAATACTCCGACTTTCCAAACTCCGACTTCGAAGGAGTCCAAGTATCGTACTCCGACTTTTCAAAAGTCACAGTACAGATAACTCCGACTTCGAAGAAGTTGAAGTACCTATAACTCCGACTTCGCAAGAGTCGAAGACTCGGGACTTGGAAGAATTTTGCGATAAGGAAGCATGCAGTGCAGTAAAGAGTTCATTTTAGTCAGGATTACACATACCTATTTCTCTTCTTATAGATGTAAATCTATCTTCAGGAAGAGGTTTAGTGAAGATATCTTTTAATTGATTGTCTGTAGAGACGAATTCAAGTGAAATATCTCCATTACTTACATGGTCCCTGATGAAATGATGTCTGACCTCAATGTGCTTGGTTCTTGAATGTTGGATTGGATTCTTGGTCAGGTTGATTGCGCTTGTGTTGTCACACAGTATTGGAATTTCTTGAAGTGTATGACCATAGTCTTCAAGTTGATGCTTAATCCACAACAGTTGAGTGCAGCAGCTTTCAGCTGTAATATATTCTACTTCTGTTGTGGACAAGGCTACTGAGTTTTATTTTCTGGAAGACCAAGAAATTAAGCATCCTGCAAGAATTTGACAAGTACCACTAGTGTTTTTTCTATCTAATTTGCATCCAGCATAGTCAGCATCACAATATCCAAGCAAATTAAATTCCGTGATGATCAGTATGTTTGATGATCAGTCTGTTCTCATGTAATTCTAATTAATTACATATTAATTTTGGTGAATAACAAAACATGATTAACAAAACCTTCTCAAGTTTTCTAACATACATTCTATAAGCTTGTGAGCACAGGAAAAATCTCAAGGAAAATCAAGCCCATCCGGTAAGTATTAGTACATCTATAGCATGTCAAGTTCAGTACGATATTTCTCTAAGTCCACATCGACTTCTGTTGAAAATCACAACGATTTCCATAGTGTATATCGATTTCAATAGGGCTATAACAATTTGATATCATAATGATTTCATAAGTATCTTAACGATTTCTTTATAAGAAAGAAACATCGTTTGTTTTCAAACAATCGTTCCCACAACGATTTCTTTAGACTTCGTAACGATTTGCTCATCGCAACGATTTCTTCAGACTTCGTAACGATTTTCTCATTGCATCGATTTCTTTAGACTTCGTAACGATTTGCTCATCGCAACGATTTCTCTGGACTTCGTAATGATTTTCTCATCGCAACGATTTCTTCAGACTTCGTAACGATTTGCTCATCATAACGATTTGCTCATCGCAACGATTTTTTTGGACTTCGTAACGATTTGCTCATCGCATCGATTTCTTTAGACTTCGTAACGATTTGCTCATCGCAACGATTTCTTTGGACTTCATAACGATTTGCTCATCGCAATGATTTCTTCAGACTTCATAACGATTTGCTCATCGCATCGATTTCTTTAGACTTCGTAACGATTTGCTCATCGTAGCGATTTGCTCATCGCAACAATTTCTTTAGACTTCGTAACGATTCGCTCATCGCAACATTTCTTCGGTCATCGTAACGACTTGCTCGCGTAACGATTTGTTAAGTTTATCGTAACGATTTGTTAAGTTTATCACAACGATTTGCTTCGCGTAATGATTTGTTAAGTTTATCACAACGATTTGCTTCACGTAGCGATTTGTTAAGTTTATCACAATGATTTGCTTCGCGTAACGATTTGGTAAGTGATCATAACGATTTGTTTTGCATAACAATTTGATATTAGATTATAACGATTTGCTACTGGTCAAAACATTGAATAGTCAAAGTCGTCACGCATATCCTTCTGACACCTTTGCATTAATGTAGACTGAACGTATCTCTGCATGCATGCAGACGATAACGTCTACCATTATGCTTACTCTGTGTGTATCTTTTAGAACAAGCTATTTGGCATTACTATTTTGGTGAATATTCACATCAACGTTTACTGACAACAAGAGACAGTCTAGCTGTCTACTGTTCTAGCATTTAATGTATGCAGGGCACTAAAGACATTCTGTCATACAACGTTAGACCATATAGTCGCCAAAAGATCCTATCTCTTTGCGTACACAAATGGCTAAAAGACTGTTGACTGGAAACTTCCAAGAGTCAAGCAGTCTAACGTAAACAAAGCTTAGAGACAACGGATATCTCAACGTTCAAATTCAAAATAGAAGATATATATAAGCCAGAATGAAGCTTCTAAAAAGAGATCCCGTGTAGTGTGAAAAACAAAACGATAGAAATCTAGCCAAGAAAGTCTTCTGCGATTTTCTAGAAGAGCCAAGCCTCACTCCAAATAGCTTTTGCTCCTTGCTCTCCATGTTGTAGTGTCAACCTTGAGAGAGCTTGTGTAATTCTGAGAGTATTCATTGTTTCTAGAAACTTTGCTCTCAGTCCTGCTTGCTTCAGATCTTAGCTTATTGAAGCTTGATCTAGGGGCATGATTTCCTGCTTATTTTGTCTTGTGCAAGTTTCCTTCATGTGTGAAGGAAGACCTGGTGGGATCCAGGGTGTTTGTTCCCTTCTTATGAAGGAAGACCTAGTGCGGTATCCAGGGTGATTGTAGTTCCCTTCTTGTGAAGGAAGACCTGGTGTGGTATCCAGGGTGATTGTATTTCCCTTCTTGTGAAGGAAGACAAGTTGTAACTGGGTGTAAGGGTCCTTAAGGTGGACTATACCCTTGGTAGTGAAATCCTGAGAGATTTCTCAGGGACTGGACGTAGGACTCCTAAGGAAAGGAGATCTGAACCAGGATAAATCCTTGTGTTGTGTGTTTGCTTGTGTGTGATTGCTTTTATCCTAACTAATACTAACACCAGCCGAAGTGTGCACATCTGTGTTTGTTTTGGTGAACAGGTTTAAGCTGATAATTTATTTTAAAAAGACCCATTCACCCCCCCCCCCTCTCTGGGCTACCTAGCTGGGCAACAAGTGGTATCAGAGCGAGTCTCTTCGACAAAGAAAAAGATCCAACGATCTGAAGAGTAAAGATCCATGGCAGCCCAAGGTCATAACGAAGGTCAGTCTGTCAACCGACCACCATTGTTCGATGGAGAAGACTATGCATACTGGAAAACAAGAATGGAGTATTTTCTTCAAGGTCGTGATTATCAAATCTGGTCCATAGTGGAAGAAGGCGATCTCCTAGTCACAAATGAGAAGGCTAAGTGGACAGATGATGACAGGAAGAAGATCTCTTTAAATTGTAAGGCCAAAAGCATTTTGTGATGTGCCCTCAGCAAGAAAGAGTTCAGTAGAGTGTCAGCCTACAAATCCACAATGAAAATGTGGGAAAAGCTCAGAATTACCTATGAAGGCACAGACAAGGTGAAGGAAACAAGAATTGACATCCTTGTTACACAATATCAGAAATTTCAGATGCAATCAGGTGAGTCCATAACTCAAATGTTCAGTCGATTCACTGACATTACAAATGGGTTGGCTGGACTAGGGAAAACTTATGAGATTGGAGACATGGTAAGGAAAATTCTCAGATCCTTACCATCCTCATGGACCCCAAAGGTAACAGCCATTGAGGAAGCTAATGATCTGAAGAATATGTCTTTGGAAAAGCTCATTGGGTCCCTTATGGCCCATGAGATAAACATGGAGAGATTGGGAGAGTCCTCAAGTAGAAAGAAGCATTCAAATGCTCTTAACGCAGAAGAAGAAAGATCAGATGAGTCATCAGCTGAAGGTGAAAGCTCAAGTAATTGCGAAGATGAAGAAGCCATGCTATCAAGGAGACTGCAGCACATTTTAGCCAAGAAGAAGAAGTTCCAATCTAGTAGAAGACACTTCAAGAGAAATAAAGACTTCAAGAAACCAGATGGAAAAGATCAAAAGAAAGGTGAGCCTATATGCTATGAATGCAAAAAGCCAGGGCATATCAAAGCTGAGTGTCCAAAACTCAAGAAGCCTGAATTCAAGAAAAGAGAAAGCTCCAAGAAATTCAGGAGATATAAGAAAAAGGCTATGGTTGCAACATGGAGTAACAACAGCGACTCAGACAGTGAGTCAAGTTCAACCAGTGATGAAGAAGAAGCCAACTGGCTTTCATGGAAAACACTGAAGAGAAGGTAACTTCTGACTCATCTTTCGATTCATGCAATGATTCTGATAATCTAGAAGAAGCATTCAATGAATTATACAGTAAATACAGGGAAGTAACAAAAAAGTTAAAAGCTAGTAAAAATAATACTGTATGCTTAGAGAACACTAATTCAGATTTAAAAACAGAAAATGAAGAATTAGATAAACAAGTAACTGAACTAAAAAGAAGAAATGAACTATTATGTGAAGACCTAAAAGATAAAAATAAACAAATAATAAGATTAGAAAAACAGAAGAGTGCAGACGAACTAAGAAAATAAATTAAGGCTTTAAATGAGGAAAATAACAAATTATCAAGCACATTGGAGAAATTCACGAATAGTAAAAATTCCTTGATACTAAAAGGTGCTAGACGTTCAGGAAAGAAGAAACATGGCTTAGGTTATACACCCGCAGAAAATGAAGAAATCATAATATATCCTAAAATATATCCAACCCCTAAATTCACACCAGAAAAGGATATAGCATACAAAGCTAATTTTAAATATATTGAAAGAGTAACAAAAACTCATGTTGTAGCCACTGCAATAAATTAGGTCATGTAAAATTAACATGTCCAACTAGACATAAGAAATGGATAATAAAAAGAAAAATTAATGATACTAACCCATCAGGACCCAAAAGAACTTGGGTACCTAAAACTTAATGTCTCCTTTTTCAGGAAAGCTTTCGAGCATCAAAGTGGTACCTGGACAGTGGGTGCTCAAGGCATATGTCGGGAATAGGAAGCTGTTTACACATCTTCGAGCTGAAGAAGGAACAGTTACCTATGGAGATAATGGAAAAGGAACAGTAATAGGCAGTGGTACTGTGAGCAACAAAGGGAAAACAATCATTGAGGATGTACTGTGTGTCAAGGGCTAAAGCATAACCTTATAAGCATCAGCCAGCTATGCGATAAGGTCATCAGATCAGGTTCCAAGAATCAAATGTAGTATCTTGAAGGATGGAGCAGTAATCTTCGAAGCTAACAGAGAGAAGAATCTGTATGTGCTCTATCTTGAAGAACTCAGGATCAAGATATCTGTCTAGCAGCCAGCAAAGAGTAGTCACTGAGCTGTGGCACAGAAGATTGGGTCACTGCAGTTTAGATGGAATGAATAAGCTCAGAAGAGGAGCCTTGTGGAAGTCTGCCAAAAGTGAGTGCTAAATTGGATGGTATCTACAGACCATGTGCAAAAGGGAAACACACCAAGAGTTTCCTCAAATCAAAGAATGTGGTAACCACCTCTAAACCCTTAGAACTCCTTCACATGGATTTATTTGAGCCAATGAGAACCACCAGTCTTGGAGAAAGAACTTTGGTTTTGTTATTGTCGATGATTATTCCAGATTTACATGGGTCTCCTTCTTGGAACATAACGATGATACATTTGAGAGCTTTGTAAGCTTCAGCAGGAAAGTTCAGAAAGACAAGAAGTTTTGCATTGTTGGAATCCGGTCAGATCATGGAGGAGAATTTCAAAATGAATATTTGCAAATTCTGTGATGACCAAGGGATTGAGTACAACTTCTCAACACCAAGGACACCACAACAAAATTGAGTTGCTGAGAGGAAAAATAGAACCTTATTGGATATGGCAAGAACAATGCTGTCAGAATATGATTTGCCAAGTATTTCTGGGCTAAAGCAGTAAACACAGCAAGCTACATCATTAATAGAGTAATGATCAGGCCAATTCTGAAGAAGACAGCTTATGATTTTTCAAAGGAAAGAAGCCAAAAATCAGTCATTTCAGAACCTTCGATGCCCATGTTTTCATTCACAACAACGGCAAAAGAGATATTGGTAAGTTGGATGCCAAATCAGATGAAGCATCTTCATGGGGTATGCTTCTAAACCTAAAGGTTACAGGTGTTTAACAAATGCACTTTATTAATTGAACAGTCTGTACATATCATTTTCGATGAAACTAACCCTTCCTTGAAAAGGAAGAAATAGTGACAATGATGATACAGATGAATTGTCCAAGAAATTAAAGATACATCAATTGAGGACAAGGATGATCCACCTCTGGAAGACCTGCAACTGTCATTGAGCATGAAAATCTTCCAAGGAGTGGAGATACAAGAAAGATCACCCACTCGAAAACATCATTGGTGATCCATCTGTAGGGGTAAGAACAAGAGGTAGTAATCCCTTGTGATTCCCTAGCATTTGTTTCTCAAATAGAGCCTAGGACAGTCAATGAAGCTCTTACTGATGAATCTTGGATCATAGCCATGCAAGATGAACTAAATCAGTTCAAGAGAACCAAGTATGGTCACTTGTTCCCAGACCATCAGACCATCCAGTTATTGGCACCAAATGGTGTTCAGAACACATTGGATGAGGCTGGTGTGATCTTAAGAAACAAGGCCAGATTGGTGGCTCAAGGCTATTCCCAAGAGGAAGGCATAGACTTCGATGAAACCTATGCACCTGTAGTTAGACTTGAGGCTATTAGAATACTACTTGCATATGCATCTGCTCTAGATTTAAAACTATTTCAAATGGATGTTAAATTTGTATTTTTAAATGGTTTTATAAAAGAGGAAGTTTATGTAGAATAGCCTCCAGGTTTTGATGATACAGAATTTCCAAATCATGTTTAAACTTCATAAAGCTCTCTATGGTTTAAAGCAAGCACCTAGAGCATGGTATGAAAGGCTTAGTTCTTTTCTATTAAATCATGGTTTCACTAGAGGACAGGTAGATAGCACTCTATTTGTCAAATCGAAAGTTAAAAGCATATTACTTGTACAGATTTATGTAGATGACATTATTTTTGGATCTACTGATGAATCCCTTTGCAAGTATTTTGAAAAGTTGATGCAGGGAGAGTTTGAGATGAGCATGATGGGGGAGCTCAATTATTTCCTTAGACTACAAATCAAGCAAGGAAAAGATGGCACCCACATCTGTCAAGCTAAATACACTAAGGAGCTTCTAAAGAAATTTGGATTCGAAAACACCAAGCCACTGTCAACACCTATGAGTACATCAATAAGGATGGACAGTGACAAGAATGGTAAGAAAGTAGATCAAAAGATCTACAGAGGTATGATAGGTTCTTTGCTTTATTTAACACGCTAGCAGACCTGATATTTTATTTAGTGTATGCATGTGTGCTAGGTATCAAGCAGATCCTAGAGAATCTCATTTAATCAGTGTCAAAAAAATTCAGATTTAGCTAGAACTCATGATTTAGTCTGTGGTATCCAAAATCTTGTGAAATTACTTAGTAGGATACTCTGATGCTGACTACGCTGGATGCAAAGTAGACAGAAAAAGCACAGTGGTTGTTGTCAATTTCTTGCAGGGTGTTTGATATCCTGGTCCTCCAAGAAACAAAATTCAGTGGCATTGTCTACAGCTGAAGCTGAGTACGTGGCTGCTGGAGTTGTTGTACACAACTCCTATGGATAAAGCAACAACTTGAGGACTTTGGATTAAATATCAAATCAATTCCACTATTGTGTGACAACACCAGTGCTATGGACCAAAATCCAGTCCAGCATTCAAGGACCAAACATATTGAGGTTAGATATCATTTTATTCGTGATCATGTAGCAAATGGTAATATTGAAATCTCGTTTATTGATACAAATGGTCAGTTAGAAGATATCTTCACAAAAGCCTTACCCGAAGAGAGATTCACATCTCTTAGAGGGAATTGGGCATGTGTAAGTTGTGAAAAGATTTCTATTTAAAACTGAAATATAAATTTTCAGAATTTAAATAAACTCTCTCCCTTGACATTAAGCAAAAGATATACTCTCAATTATCCTATTTTGACGGTCTCTCTTTGAAAAGCTCTTTTGAAAAGTCAAACTTGTTTTTCGTTTCCTCTCTCGCTTTGGCGCCTCACTTTTTGATAAAGTATTCATTTATTTACTCCAAAATCGATGTGAGAACGATTCATCTTCTATCTTTTTACCTTTTTCCCTCTTTCGTTTGGTTGCCTGAGCCGATACCCTAACGATTCCGACATCAACTCTCTACAAAATTCGAAGCCTCCCTCTTCTTCCCGCGAAGAAATCCTTGAGGCGTTTCACTACTATTTCCATCCAAACCCTCTAGAACCCTCATCTATCTGAATCCATGGCCTCATCTGTGTTGTTTCCGGCAGTCTTGGGGGCTACGGCGCTGAGTTTCTCTCAGTCGAGCAGCAGCAGCGGTTCACCCTTGTGAAGACGAAGCTTTGTGGAAAAAGCTGTGGATGTTGCAGATTTGGAGAAGAATGGGATGCACAGTATAGTGGAAGCTATGGACAAAATGAAATGGACTGGAGTCATAACCCTTTCAGAGGTAAGCTACCCGGACCTTGTCAAGGTGTTTTATGTCTGTTTGAAGTCAGAGGCAGATGGGTCTTTGACATCTTCTGTCAAAGGTACCCAAATCAGAATAGATTATGAATTGTTGAAGTCCTTGTTTGGTGTGTCCACATCTGGGCACAGTGGGATCCACACAGAGGATACTCCATTAAGGGTCTTGGGATTATTGGTCCGATTTATAAGTTGAAGGATGGGAAGTTGGACATAAACCAACTGAATGCTTTCAATCGTCTTCTGCACTTCATAGTCTGTCAAATCTTAGTTCCTCGAAGTGCAACCTTCTCAACTTGCACGAAAGCCGACTCAGATATGATGTATTGGGCCGTTCAGAACCAAGAAGTGAATATGGCCAAGGTTATTCTAGAAAGGATGAAGTTTGCCCATGATCAAATCTGGGATACTAAAAGCAAACTCAATGTATCCCTTCCTTATGCCCATTTGCTTACAAAAATCTTTAATCATTTTGGGGTAAATCTATCCGGGGCAGTTGTAGAGAAGATGGGCCAAGCAATTAGGTCCAGGAATTTGAGGAAGAGTGGCTTCTCAGTTGTTAATGGAATTGGACCAAAACCTCTGTAAGGCCCTCGAATTTTGTTGTATTACTTTATTACGCGTAAATAATTCATGCTTGTGTATGCATAGATGTACCTATCTACTACGTATTAGTTAAGTATACTTATGTATGCATGTGATATAGTTGTAACTAGTGTATGAATTGCATTGTGGTAGTGTGTACATGATAGTATATATATGGCATGTATATATGTATAAGTTCAGCATGATTTCTGCATGATTTTAAGTTATGGCCGAAGGCCAATTGGCGTCAACATGGATGGACGTCCAGGCTGAGTCAGCGTCCACCTCGACGGACGCTAATACCTAAGTCAACGGCCATGGATGTGGACGTTATATCTCTGACCTGCATGCGTGTAGACCCCGAAATTCCAGGGGCAAGCAAGCCTAGCCATTGGGGAATGTCCCCAACGGCTATCAGGCCATCCCATCACCTCTCCGGGGTTCCCCAAACCCCTCTCCTTTAAACCAAACCCCCCTTCTGCACCAGAAGAGTTCTCTTTGGCTCTTTGCAAGGAAGAGAGAAACCCTAGCTTCTGTGAGAAAAACCAGACTTTGCATGCTCTAATCCAGCAACTTGGAGCTTCATCCGCGATCCCTTGCAACTGGAGGCCAGAGTGGACCAAGGAGAAGGCTTCCCCGACCCCAGCTTGCTGTGGAGGTCGATCAAGAACTCGGAGGAGTGGTGTTTTGGAGACTTCTTGGGACTGCCCAAGGAGAGCTTCAACGACACATCTGACCCCTTTGGAGATTTTGTGAGAGGCAAGTAACCCATACATTTCCTC
Source organism: Colocasia esculenta (assembly GCA_014218235.1). Classification (NCBI taxonomy): domain Eukaryota; kingdom Viridiplantae; phylum Streptophyta; class Magnoliopsida; order Alismatales; family Araceae; genus Colocasia; species Colocasia esculenta. The sequence continues at coordinate 1,636,337 of CM024759.1, read as the reverse complement.
TATGTATGAGTCTAGTAGGGTTTTACCATTTTTACAGATTTTCCTCGTGTCCTGGATCCTCATACTTCTCCTTCTTTTGGAGCTCGGGTCTGTGTTTTTGCACAGACCTGAACTTGACGGCAAGACCCCTTGCCGTTAAGATCTTCAATTAACGGCCAACGATGTTGCCGTTAAGCTCCATTAACGGCCAGACTGTGCCGTTAAGTTCTTCAAGGCAGAACAGTGAGCTGTTCTCCCTTGTATACGATTTATTTTCGAAGTGTTTTTGCATGAGGATATAAAGTAATTGTTGTATGTTATGTGAAATAGATACAGTGATGTGTGGGGGAAATTTCTTGTGCATTTGTGGATGGTAGGAGTTATTAGTTTTATTAAAATACATTTTGGAAGAATTGGTTGTACATATCTATCTATTGTTCACATGATCCGTGAAGAATTCGAGTGCCCAAATTTTTATAAACCATGTATGTATGTGTCAGTCTGTGCCCTGCAAATTTCGGAACTTTTCTAAGAGCATGTGATTTTTGATATTTCTGTTTTAAAAATAGAAAACCTGCGTAGGATTTGTAAAATTTACAGTAAATCATGTGATGTGCTATAAATCTGGGGAAAAATTCCTGTGATGATGTGTATGTTAGGTTCAGGGCTGTGAACTGTCAAACTGGATATTCATGTTATGTTCCGTGATAAATTGAATTATGAATGGCATGAAACAGAATGTTTTAATTTCTGCAAATGTAATATGACTCAGAAAAATCTGGAAATTTGTATGTGAGGTCATGAACCTGCAATTAGTGTGTGGTTAAAATTTCATGATATTTGGATGATAGTAAAGTGTATTATGAAATTCCCATGTGAAAACATGTGATAAATGCATGCTATCATGAATATGATTTGATGATGTGTTTTGCCAACCTGATTAATGTGAGCTACGGATGTTTGATTTCTGTCAACAGTAGTATCATGATTAGGAAAAGAGCCATGTGGATAAGTGAGAGAATGTAAAGACATGTGTGATATGTGTGTTAAAATCGGAATGTGTAATGTGTAAGGCTGTGCTATGTGTGACACTGCTTCCATAGAGGGCCGTGGAACCATACCATGGAAAAGTCCCCATGGGAAGGTTCAATGTGTTAAGATCCTAAGGGCATTAGGATGAAATCCTGGAGGTGGACAAGTACCACTGGTTAGGGTGGAGACTTGTTCTCCCGGTCTGCGCAGCCCAAGAGTCGTCACTGTATTGCCTAGGTGGTGTCTGTGTTATGTGTTATGTGCATGTATGTGTCCTTCTGATGGTGTTTGGACTGTGTCACGGCACTAAATTGTGAAATGTGAATGTGATTATGTGTAAATTGTGTAGTGTGAATGTGTAAATGTACAATGTGTAAAAAGAGAACTATGTGAATGAGTAATTGTGTAAACATGTGAAACCATTATGTTAAATCGTGAAATTGTGGTCCATGATATGTTAATGTGAATTATGTGATAACAGCAACCTAAAGATGTTTATAAGAATTTTTATATGTGTAAAAATGTGTAGAATCCATGCTAGGAGCATTTCTTGCATATGTGTGAACAATTCCATGTTTAATTGCCATCGTGTTGTAGTTAATTGGAATTGTAGCTCTCATGCGATAGGATGTGAATTGCTAATTATGTCAAAACAGCAACCTTAATGTGTACGAAATGATAAATAGCATGTGCAAGAATGTGTAAAAACCATGATAGGAATGTTTCCTTTTAGGTATGCAAGAACCCCATGTGTGGTTGCTTCCATGCTGTAGCTTAATTAGAAATGTAGCTTTCATGTGATTGAATGAGTAGAAAGCATGTGATAGGAAGCTTTATTTGGAATGGCATAAATCATGTACCATTGTTTTTAATTTTGTAGAGATATCATGATAGGTTGCCTTTAATATTGTCTAACCATGCTACATGCTTGATTTGATGCTAATGAATGTAACGCCCATATGACGTATGCATGAATGACGTGTATGGAGTTTATTTGCTGAGTCTTTTAGACTCACTCCTTGCTTCGGCGTACAGGTTTAGTTGGTGACCCGACATCTATGGAGGAGACAGTGAGAGTGACTCCGAGCGTGGCGAGTAGTTCGGAGAGTTGCACTCGTGACTTTTTTTACTAGTATGTATTTGAGGCATTGTAATGAAACCATTGTGTAATTATGAACAAACTATGTATTAATTTTAGCACTTTATTATGTGGACTTTAGTTACCTTTAAATTGTCATTTGAACCATGTATGTTAAATGTGGATGATGAAATGAAGATAGTAGTTCTTTTACTTCCGCTACTCTGTATTTATATTTATCAGCATCTCAATCGTATGTTATTGTTTGGGTAAATGTCCCACTGTGATGACGTTCATTATACCGACGTGGATTGGTATAATCGTACCGGTATAAGAGGGTCGTCGCAACCTCTGTGGCTGAGGTGAAGCCATCATTGGCGAAGCCCAAGAAGTCCAGCATGAGGGAGTAGCAGAAGTTGCTCAACCAGTTGTAAGGATCAGCGACAGCAGCAGAGGCCCATCAACAGCAGCTGTAGAGGGACCATCAGCAGCAGCAGTAGAGGCATCAGCAGTCAGATCAGCAGCAGCTCAAACTGAATCAGTGGTTGATGTGTCATTTAGTTGGATTGAGGACATTCCTTCTGAGGTCCTTATCCCTGTTGGATCTGTGTCAGAGGATCCTCTCCCCTCCTCTCAAGTTGCCTCTGTGCTTAGAAGTGCCTTAGATTCATTCAAAGCACTCCTGTCACTTCAGAATCTCATGGAGAGGAAGTTGTGGCGTCAGGCCACACTCAAGAAGAGTGTTGATAGATGCTCCCAGTCAGGGGGAGCAAGCAGCTGGCCAAGAGGAAAATCAGTAGCAGATGCTTCTGTCCAAGAAACTGAGGTCGTGGCACCTCATTCAGATCTAAGAACTGAGGAGGAGGCAGCTCCTCAGGGGGAGCACATTGAAAGCGTGTAGCACCCCAGAAATTTTAACTATATAAAAATTCGAATAAATAGAAATAAATAATTTCCATAAGATCAAAGAATTTAAAGCATGCGTATCATTATCGTATGTTCTAAAACACATCGGAAAAAAAATCCGTAAAATGGGAAATCAACCCACACATTATTCTTAAGGGTTCCACGAAGAAATTTGTGCGACGGAAAATCCGATTAACCAAGTGAACATCACATGGTGATCAATTATCCGAATAAGGAAACAAGTCGGAAAACCGTTAACACGGAAATACGACGCAATCAAAAATTAAATAAAAGTGTTGGAGAGACTTCCAACAATATATACTAATGACCAAATATCTTAATTAGGCCAATGGATCACATATGACCCAAAAATCCAATAAACAAGAAAATGCATGGAAATTCGTGGCTTAAATAGACTGAAATTAGATAGGGGTAATTATAGTTGGATTGGGGAAGAGATCTTGCAATCTTGGCAACCCAAATTCGTGCCTACCCACCCAGGAGATTTCTTGATGGCCAAGACTCTCTAATGGAGGAAGAGATCCTCAAATTATGGAAAGACACAAACCAATCCCGCACCCTTCTTTCCTAGTTACAATAGGACTCCTAAACCCATGGTTACTTAAATACTCTTCACCAAACCCTAGGGACAAGTTTTAGAACTTGCTGGGGTCGTGTGGAGGAGTTCTTGGTGGCTAGGGAGCTGTGGATCGACCACAAGAAGCTCATCTTCTTCCCCGTTCGTCTGCTGCAACCTGCACAAACCATCATCTTGGTGTTGCGCTAAGGTAGGCCAAACCTAAATCCCATCGTGCAAGGCTTATACCCCTGGAAAGAGGGTCGAGTCTACTTCCTAACCCAAGTGGAATGCCCAAATTCCATGCAGTGTACACGGTGTATTAAGCGTCTTACAAACAGTGGTCTGAACACGAGATTTCTGAAGAACGAGACTTCATCAACCCAAAAGGTAGGTTTTCTCGGGCCAAACCTTAACATATCCTATACCAATGTGTAGAGCATCAAGTTAACTTTCATTTCCCACTGGTTTCATTGAATTTCATTTAGTAGATTTTGAATTATAAGCGTTTTGCCAATGTCGTGCACTGTTAGGGCTTTTTCCGTTCTTTATATGTTGCATGGGATTCAAGACCAAATTAGAGTAAACTCATAACATGAAAGTTATCCTACTGGTTGTCCTCGTCAGGTTTTGTGTTGAACATTTTGTCTAAATCTCATTAGTTAGAGAGTTATAAGCATGGTAAGAGGGTTGCTGCCTGAAACTACGTTGTTCAGGTTACACTTGGTATTACGTTGTGTTTGACTTGATTAAAGCCTATAGAAACCATCATGGTTTTCTAATTCCGATTTACTGGAAGCACCCTTGCATGTCTAGATTAGTTTAAAACTAGTTTCGTTATTTTTCATACCCTGTACAATTTGTTCTCTATTTTCGAAGCACTTTGTGTCAATATAAGGCAGTTCTGGACCGCAATCCAAGAATATGTCCTTTCTCTGTCGACGTCAGGCATAGACCCTGTGAAGGCGACAGCCCGATAGGCCGCATTCTGAGTTCTTGTCGCGACAGCACCGACCGTCGCGTTCTAAAAGCGATGAAGCACCCCGTCGCGACCCTGCTGCCTGATCTGACCGCTCTGTCGCGTCCTTCACATAACCCTGTCGCGTTCTGGCCCAGACCTGTCGCGACCCTTACTGGGGTCTGTCGCGACCTGACCCCGGGCCTGACAGCCCTGTCACTTTCCTTATATGTTCCTGTCGCGATCTCAGGATTTTGCATTAAACCCCCACTTACTTTCTTGCAAACCTAACCGCTATACCCGAGGTCTGGTTAATATGATATTTAGTGTGTGATTTCACATGTTTTGGGTCCGATCATTGCATGGTGGTTATTTTAATGGCTTAAAAGTGATTAACCCATTTAAAAGCTTTAATTATATGAATGCTATTCTAATTGCTCCTTAAATGTTATGATCCATTCATGCAAACTCACAATTTAATCTCTCCATTATTCTACCATGTTTAAAATGATATTTATTGTTCTTAAAATCTTGCAAACCCATGTGTAGTTAAATGCATTGTTCAATTCGTGCCATCATGTTAAGTGCTTTCCGCGAGTTTGAAACCGATGGTTGAGAATTGAGACACGCGTACATCATTACACACCTGCACATCTAGGCAGCCCTTTTCTTGGAAAATTGGAAACTCTCTACCGGTCATTCTGAATCGGTAGACTAACGACCTTTTCACCAAGGCCTCCGTAAATCTCCTCTGACCACGGATTCTCACATGGCCGATGAGTTGGTTGTACCATTGAAGTTCCCTGGAGCTAGCGTGCACTTCTTTTTCTCTTCTTGTTCTCGAGAGTGTGATTTACAATCTAGACCAAAGCCATTAATGTAAGATTGAACTAAAGTATAAGTCGTACCGTTATGCTGCCGAATTTATCTCTTGACCATTGTTATCAATTGAAAATCATGTTCAATTACTTATTACTTGTTCCCATCATCATCATGAACATGACATTACACATGCTTACTTATTGAAACTCTCATTGGCCATTATTAATGACTGTGGGTATCTACATTTAAAAATTTACATGAGATGCTGACATGGCACGGCGTGTGTCCAAGGGCTCCAATTAGCCCCAATGACGGTGAGTCATAGATATACTGTTAACCATGGGGTATAATGATTACTGGCGTTGCATCTACGCTGGGAGTCTTGCTTGCTTGTTGAATGATAGATACAACAACCACATACACGTGTCCTAGTGTACATACTTGATGGATCTTTTCTTGGTGTACATTAGTGTCTACGTGTCGGATTAGTGTTACTTGATCGTGCTCGTACATTCTTGCTTGCTGCTTGCTTGCGTTATATGGTCATCCTGCATTTATTGCAACTTACATGATATCTTGCGTGCTTGTTACATGCCTCACTCTTGACAACATATTGCTCATTATATTCTTGCTCTAACACAATCACTCTGTATCTAGCTTGTTTCATGCATCATGTTTTGATCTGTTTCATTCGTACATGCATGTCATGACATTCATCGTGCTTACCTAGTTCTAAATTGCTAATCACTTATATCATTGCCCGCACATTGAGATATAAATCCTACTGGGCTAGTTTGCTCATCCCCTACTTTTACCCCATCTAGGTGACTATGAAGTTCAAGAGGAAGAGCAAGTCGAGGATGGGAATGCGTCCGAGTGATGAGCGTCCCAATTATGAGTCTATCTATAGTTAGTTTATTTTTGAGTGTTAGAACAATGTAGTAGGAAGTGAGGTATTATGTACTTTTGCTTTTATTGAGTCTCAGTCCTGTAATAGTTTCCATTTTGAATACAATTTATATTGAGTTCAACATTTGGGCCCTATTATGATGTTGTGTTGATACACATTTAGTGCGTGCTAGCTAGAGGCTTATTTTTCGACTGTTCACATCTCGGAATATCGACTCGAATTACTCGAACTAATATCTGCTGCGTAATTCTCGGGACGTGACAATTTAGTGGTATCAGAGCCTAGGAATACCAAATAGGATATAGGTCTCAGGATTAGGAGATACCTATGGAACCTAGGTCATGGAAATTAAATACAGTACCTGGTGAGAATGGGTAGAGACTGGGTATATGTTAGAAAGAATTAAACACTCCTACCCATTGACTCTGATAATGTATCTAGAGACATTAATTGGTTTCCATCCTTTTCTCAGGAACCCTCATAACTCTTACACTCAACTGCAATGGCTCGTAATCAGTGGCAAGTTATGCAAGAAATCGTGGCTGGCATTACAAAATGTAGTTCAGGCTGGAAATCAGGCTGGAGCTGCAAGGAATGGAGCCGGTGATCTGCACCGGAATTTTAGGAGTTTAAACCCTCCTCATTTCTCTGGATCCCCTGATCGGACGAGGCAAGAATTGGCAAGAGGAGATAGAAAGGATTTTCCAGGTGATGCAATGCACTAATAGAGAGAAAGTGGTACTGGCCACTTTCCAATTTACTAAAGATGCTCGAGCATGGTGGAAGGCCACCTCGGCCCACCTGCCAAATGTAGCTGAACTGGAGTGGGCCAGATTCCTGGAGATATTTCGAGAAAGTATTTCTCTGAGAGAGTCAAGGAGAAGAAGGCAGCAGAGTTTGCCGCACTAAAATAGAAAGGGATGTCTGTGGCTGAGTATGAGGCTCAGTTCGCACGACTTGCTGTGTATGCCCCACATTTGTGGGAACGAAAAGATTAAGGCTAACCGTTTCATGGACGGGCTCAGGCCCATGTTCATTGAAAGGCTCGGACCACACAATATTCAAACTTACACTGAGATGGTCCAAAGAGCTCAGCTGGTAGAAGACACCATGGCCAAAGTGGAGGGCATGAGGGGCAAGGACAACTCTAAGCCGGTCTTCGTCAAGAAGGGAGCACCTAATATTGCTCCAACCTTTCGTAACAACAACATCAACAACAACAACAAGAGGCCGAATGCCGGAAGAGATGCTGCAGGAGACAAAAGAGTCAAAATGGAAGGTAGGCAGTTGGCTAAGAACTGCAAATTCTGTGATAAACCAGGACACCGAGCTGAGGAATGCTGGAAGAAGCTCGGGGCATGCTTGAGATGTGGTGGTCGTGACCACCGTATTCTGACGGTCCAATGATGAAGGACCAACCAGGTAGAGCTCAGAATGCACCACGGCGTCAGGGACGCCTTAATGCTGTCATAGAAGCTGACCTACCTGAGGAAGGGGGTATGGTGGAAGGTACCATTTCCATACACTCTCAACCTGCATTTGTGCTTATCGATACTGGAGTTGCTTATTCATTTATTTCCACCACATTTGCTGCAACTCTACCTGTCAAACATGTACCCTTGAAATCCAAGATCATTGTAGCCTCTCCACTAGGCTCAGAATCTGAACTCACTCACTACTTGCCGAAATGTGAAACTATAATTGGAGGACACAATCTCCCTGCCGACCTTATCTGTTTAGACATGAAGGGTTATGATGCCATTTTGGGTGTCGATTGGCTAATTGAATATGATGCCGATGTAAACTGTCACCATAGGAGGGTCACTTTTAGAAGACCAAACCTTCCAACTCTATCACTACTTGGCACCCGTTATCACAAACACCCTATCTTGATATCCTCCTTAAAAGCTTCTAAGCTAATCAACCAGGGTTGTGATGCTTTCCTAGTTTCCGTTTTGGCAACTGAAAAGAAGAAACCGACCCTAGAGGACATTCCAATAGCCAGGGACTATCCTGATGTATTTCCAGAGGAATTACCTGGTATACCACCCGAGCGGGAGGTAAACTTCACTATTGAGTTACTCCCTGGGGCAGCCCCTGTTTCAAAGGCTTAGTATCACATGTCCCCTGTGGAATTGCAGGAGTTGAAGAGACAGATCCAAGAATTGCTAGATCAGGGTTTTATCAGGCCTAGCACATCCCCGTGGGGAGCGCCCATGCTATTTGTTAGGAAGAAGGACGGGACAATGAGGCTATGCATTGATTACCGTCAGTTGAATCAGTTGACAATAAAGAATAAGTATCCACTGCCCCGCATCAACGAGCTATTTGACCAGATCTTCGGTGCACAATATTTCTCTAAGATAGATCTAAGATCATGCTACCATCAACTAAGAATAAAGGAGGAGGATATTCACAAGTCTGCGTTCCGGAGTAAATATGGTCACTATGAGTTCGTGGTCATGCCGTTTGGTTTAACCAACGCTCCAGCAGCTTTCATGCAACTTATGAACAATATTTATAGGCCATACTTGGACCAGTTTATAGTGGTGTTCATTGATGACATCCTTATTTACTCCAAATCTAAAGAAGAACATGAGGAACACTTGAAGGTTGCTCTGCAAGTGCTCAGAGATAATCAACTCTATGCTAAACTTAGTAAGTGTGAATTTTGGATGGAGGAAGTGTCTTTCCTTGGTCACATCATATCCAAGGAGGGAATCTCTGTGGATCCATCTAAGGTGGAGGCGGTAAAGAACTGGGAAAGGCCGACAACTGTGTTAGAGATTAGGAGCTTTCTGGGTTTAGCCGTTATTACCGTCGCTTCATTAAAGATTTCTCAAAGATAGCTGTACCATTGACCGGCTTACCAGGAAGGAGAACCCATTTGCATGGACTGATGAATGTGAAGAAAGTTTCCAGGCATTGAAAGGGCACCTTACCTTGGCACCCATACTGACACTGCCAGTTGCTGGGGGTAGTTTTGAAGTATACACCGATGCATCTGGGATCGGCCTTGGCTGTGTGCTGATGCAAAATGGGAAAGTTATATGCTACGCATCCAGACAATTGAAGAAGCACGAGGACAATTATCATGTACATGATCTGGAGCTAGCTGCTGTAGTCTTCGCCTTGAAGATATGGCATCATTATCTATATGGTGAGAAATTCATTGTGTTTTCTGACCATAAAAGCTTGAAGTATCTTTTTCTCAGCAGAACTTGAATATGAGACAACGGAGGTGGTTGGAGTATCTCAAAGACTTCGACTTCACGATCCAATATCATCCAGAAAAGCAAATGATGTGGCAGATGCTCTAAGTAGAAAGCCAATGATCACATTGTCAAGTTTAATGGTAGACGAATGGAAGTTATTAGAAGACTTCGCCAAGTTAAATATTGATGCTGACATCAAAGAGAAGGGATGCTTTGTTGATAGTGTTAGAGCACAACCCACACTATTGGAGGACATCACAACACTCCAAGACAATGACCCTGTACTTGTGGAGATTAAGGCTAATCTGGGCCAGAGGCTAGATTTCTCATTAATTGAAGATGGAAGGCTATTGTTCCGGGATCGAGTCTGTATACCCGACCATGCGGAGACAAAGAAAATGATTATGGATGAGGCTCACAAGACCAGATATACTATTCATCCTGGAACTACCAAAATGTATCAAGATTTGAAAAGAAGCTTCTGGTGGCCTAATATGAAGAGAGAGGTGGCGGAATATGTCGCCCATTGTTTAACATGTCAAAGGGTCAAGGCGGAACACTTGCGACTTGCAGGTAAACTCAAACCCCTAGAAATCCCAGCATGGAAATGGGAAGGTATAGGGATGGACTTTATTTTTGGACTACCCAAATCTAGAGGTGGATTCGATGGTATCTGGGTTATAGTCGACCGCTTAACTAAGTCAGCTCACTTCTTGCCAGTGAAGAATAAGTGGTCAGTGGATGTTCTGGCTGCATTATATGTGAAGGAAATAGTCAGATTACATGGAGTACCAGTGTCTATCGTGTCTGATAGAGACCCTAGGTTTACATCCCATTTTTGGAAAGACTGCAATACTCCTTGGGATCTAAACTAAACTTTAGCACGGCTTTCCATCCACAGACAGATGGTCAGACGGAGAGAACCAACCAGGTCATTGAAGATATGCTTAGAGCATGTGTCCTAGATTTTGGAGGTAGCTGGCACGAACACTTATCTCTAGTGGAGTTCGCTTACAATAATAGCTATCAAGCTAGCATTCAAATGGCACCATTTGAAGCACTTTATGGCAGGAGTTGCCGATCTCCAATATGCTGGTATGAAGTTGGAGAAAGACAAATGCTAGGACCCGAGATGATAAGGTAAACCACAGAGAAGGTAAAACTTATTAAAGAAAGAATGGCAGTGGTGTAGCAAAGACAAAAGGCATATGCAGATAATAGAAGAAGAGACCTGGAGTTTCAGGCGGGTGAACATGTATTCTTAAAGGTGTCTTCAGGCCGTGGGATCAGACGTTTTGGCATTAAAGGCAAGTTGTCACCAAGGTTTGTTGGGCCTTTCGAGATCCTTGAAAGAGTCGGCGAGGTGGCATATCGTCTCGCTTTACCACCACAAATGGAGGGAATACACAATGTGTTCCACATATCCATGTTGAAAAAGTATGTACGAGATCCATGGCATGTCATAGAATACGAGCGTCTGGAATTCAACAAAGACGGAACATATCAAGAGAAGCCAATTAAGATCGTGGACCAGGAACTACGCTAACTAAGGAACAAGGTTATTCCACTAGTAAGGGTTAGATGGAATCAATGCATGGATGAGGACGACACGTGGGAAACCGAGGAAGCAATGCACAAAAGATATCTGAAGCTATTCACAAGTAAGTACACCTCACTTGTATAATAATTTTCTATACATGAATTTGGGGACCAAATTCTCTTAAGTGGGGAGGGTGTAGCACCCCGGAAATTTTAACTATATGAAAATTCGAATAAATGGAAATAAATAATTTTCATAAGATCAAAGAATTTAAAACATACGTATCATTATCGTATGTGCTAAAACACATCGGAAAAAAATCCGTAAAAATGGGAAATCAACCCCACACATTATTCTTAAGGTTCCACGAAGAAATTCATGCAACGGAAAATCCGATTAACCAAGTGAACATCACATGGTGATCAATTATCCGAATAAGGAAACAAGTCGGAAAACCGTTAACACGGAAATACGACATAATCAAAAATTAATAAAAGTGTTGGAGAGACTTCCAACAATATATACTAATGACCCAATATCTTAATTGAGCCAATGGATCACATATGACCCAAAAATCCAATAAAACAAGAAAATGCATGGAAATTCGTGGCTTAAATAGACTGGAATTAGAAAGGGGTAATTAGAGTTGGATTGGGGAAGAGATCTTGCAATCTTGGCAACCCAAATTCGTGCCTACCCACCCATGGAGATTGCTTGATGGCCAAGACTCTCTAATGGAGGAAGAGATCCTCAAATTATGGAAAGACACAAACCAATCCCGCAACCCTTCTTTCCTAGTTACAATAGGACTCCTAAACACTATGGTTACTTAAATACTCTTCACCAAACCCTAGGGACGAGTTTTAGAACTTGCTGGGGTCGTGTGGAGGAGTTCTTGGTGGCTAGGGAGCTGTGGATCGACCACAAGAAGCTCATCTTCTTCCCCATTCGTCTGCTGCAACCTGCACAAACCATCATCTTGGTGTCGAGCTAAGGTAGGCCAAACCTGAATCCCATCGTGCAAGGCTTATACCCATGGAAAGAGGGTCGAGTCTACTTCCTAACTCAAGTGGAATGCCCAAATTCCATGCAGTGTACACGGTGTATTAAGCGTCTTACAAACAGTGGTCTGAACACGAGATTTCTGAAGAACGAGACTTCATCAACCCAAAAGGTAGATTTTCTCGGGCCAACCTTAACATATCCTATACCAATGTGTAGAGCATCAAGTTAACTTTCATTTTCCACTGGTTTCATTGAATTTCATTTAGTACATTTTGAATTATAAGCATTTTGCCAATGTCGTGCACTGTTAGGGCTTTTTCCATTCTTTATATGTTGCATGGGATTCAAGACCAAATTAGAGTAAACTCATAACATGAAAGTTATCCTACTAGTTGTCCTCGTCAGGTTTTGTGTTGAACATTTTGTCTAAATCTCATTAGTTAGAGAGTTATAAGCATGGTAAGAGGGTTGCTGCCTGAAACTACGTTGTTCAGGTTACACTTGGTATTACGTTGTGTTTGACTTGATTAAAGCCTATAGAAACCATCATGGTTTTCTAATTCCGATTTACTGGAAGCACCCTTGCATGTCTAGATTAGTTTAAAACTAGTTTCGTTATTTTTCATACCCTGTACAATTTGTTCTCTATTTTCGAAGCACTTTGTGTCAATATAAGGCAGTTCTGGACCGCAATCCAAGAATATGTCCTTTCTCTGTCGACGTCAGGCGTAGACACTGTGAAGGCGACGGCCCGATAGGCCGCATTCTGAGTTCTTGTCGCGACAGCACCGACCGTCGCGTTCTAAAAGCGATGAAGCACTCCGTCGCGACCCTGCTGCCTGATCTGACCGCTCTGTCGCGTCCTTCACATAACCCTGTCACGTTCTGGCCCAGACCCGTTGTGACCCTTACCAGGGTCTATCGCGACCTGACCCCGGGCCTGACAGCCCTGTCGCTTTCCTTATATGTTCCTATCGCGATCTAAGGATTTTTCATTAAACCCCCACTTACTTTCTTGCAAACCTAACCGCTATACCCGAGGTCTGGTTAATATGATATTTAGTGTGTGATTTCACATGTTTTGGGTCTGATCATTGCATGGTGGTTATTTTAATGGCTTAAAAGTGATTAACCCATTTAAAAGCTTTAAGTATATGAATGCTATTCTAATTGCTCCTTAAATGTTATGATCCATTCATGCAAACTCACGATTTAATCTCTCCATTATTCTACCATGTTTAAAATGATATTTATTGTTCTTAAAATCTTGAAAACCCATGTGTAGTTAAATGCATTGTTCAATTCGTGCCATCATGTTAAGTGCTTTCCGTGAGTTTGAAACCGATGGTTGAGAATTGAGACACGTGTACATCACTACACACCTGCACATCTAGGCAGCCCTTTTCTTGGGAAATTGGAAACTCTCTACCGGTCATTCTGAATCGGTAGACTAGCGACCTTTTCACCAAGGCCTCCATAAATCTCCTCTGACCATGGATTCCCACATGGCCGACGAGTTGGTTGTACCATTGAAGTTCCCTGGAGCTAGCGTGAACTTCATTTTCTCTTCTTGTTCTCGAGAGTGTGATTTACAATCTAAACCAAAGCCATTAATGTAAGGATTGAACTAAAGTATAAGTCGTACCGTTATGCTACCAAATTTATCTCTTGACCATTGTTATCGATTGAAAATCATGTTCAATTATTTATTACTTGTTCCCATCATCATCATGAACATGACATTACACATGCTTACTTATTGAAACTCTCATTGGCCATTATTAATGACTGTGGGTATCTACATTTAAAAATTTACATGAGATGCTGACAGGGCACAGCGTGTGTCCAAGGGCTCCAATCTAGCCCCAATGACGGCGAGTCATAGATATACTGTTAAACATGGGGTATAATGATTACTGGCGTTGCATCTGCGCTGGGAGTCTTGCTTGCTTGTTGAATGATAGATACAACAACCACATATACGTGTTCTGGTGTACATACTTGATAGATCTTTTCTTGGTGTACATTAGTGTCTACGTGCCGGATTAGTGTTAATTGATCGTGCTCGTACATTCTTGCTTGCTTGCTTGCTTGCGTGATATGGTCATCCTGCATTTATTGCAACTTACATGATATCTTGCGTGCTTGTTACATGCCTCACTCTTGACAACATATTGCTCATTATATTCTTGCTCTAACACGATCACTCTGTATCTAGCTTGTTTCATGCATCATGTTTTGATCTGTTTCATTCGTACATGCATATCATGATATTCATCGTGATTACCTAGTTCTAAATTGCTAATCACTTATATCATTGCCCGCACATTGAGATATAAATCCTACTGGGCTAGTTTGCTCATCCCCTACTTTTACCTCATCTAGGTGACTATGAATTCAAGAGGAAGAGCAAGTAGAGGATGGGAATGCGTCCGAGTGATGAGCGTCTCAATTATGAGTCTATCTATAGTTAGTTTATTTTTGAGTGTTAGAACAATGTAGTAGGAAGTGAGGTATTATGTACTTTTACTTTTCTTAAGTCTTAGTCCTGAAATAGTTTCCATTTTGAATACAATTTATATTGAGTTCAACATTTGGGCCCTATTATGATGTTGTGTTGATACACATTTAGTGTGTGCTAGCTAGAGGCTTATTTGCCTGCTGTTCACGTCTCGGAATATTGACTCGAATTACTCGAACTAATATCCGCTGCGTAATTCTCGGGACGTGACAAAGCGCCTCCATCAATGTTGATGATAATGTGAATCCCAATCTTGGAGAGCCAAGTGAGAAATCTGGCACCAAAAGAAAGAGAATGGCTCACAAGCGGTCTCAGAAGCAGCAGCTGAAGCCCATTATTAAGCGACTGACCAAGCAGAATTCACTTTTGTCCTCTATCCAGTTGGACATTCAGTCAATTGTCAGTCATTAAACTTCAGCAGCCAAAGAATTTGAAGTCTTGAACAGTGGTATGCAGTCGTTGAGAAATGAAGTTGATCAGTTCAAGCAAAGGTTTGATTGGATGAAAGGAGAGTTTGATGCTCTCAAGCTGCTATTATCTTCCCGAACAGAGTCTTCATCTGGCCCTTCTGTTCACTCTCCAGTGGGGCCATCAGGGCCATCTGATCTAGATGCTAGACCACCAGGGCCATCTGATGTGAATGCAGGGCCATCAGGGCCATTTGAATCTGTTACAGTTCAGCCCCCTGACCTCACTCAAAGAGCAGAAGTGTCTGAGCAGCATGTTGAGGAAGAGAGGCCATCAGGGCCAATTCTTGAAGAAGGGGAACAAAGGCAACAAGGTGCAGTTCTTTCTGAGGGTCTTGGGCCAGCAGAGCAGGTTGAGGATGTATCTTCCTTGGTGGTTTCTGTAGATGATGGAGAGGCACAGGCTGTAGCTCCAGAGCCCTCTAATCTTCCTACTCCATCCCCTCCTTCTCCACCTACCTCATCCACAGCCCCTTCAGCACCAACTGTTCCCAAAAGACCCCGTTCAAGAACAATCTCCTCTCCTACACCCTTTCCTTCCTCCACCACTCCTCTTCCTTCCTCCTCTGTTGAGGTTCTTCCAGAATCCTCTTCAGTTGGCATTTCTTCTTCTGGTCCTTCCTCCTCAGGACCAAGTGAACTTCCCACCATCACTTCTGAGTCCATTTTTAATCCACCTACACCTCCCTCCTTCATTACCATCATTCCTGAGGGTGCTCAACTCACTCAGGTTGAGATCCATGACATCAAGGATGATTTGAAGTAGCAATACTTCAATCTGTCCTAGCCACTGGAACTCATTCTCACAAGACTGGCTCTTCCAGCCCTGTCTCCAAAAAGGTGACTCACTTCCACCCATCCTGTCTCTTCTGAAACTTGTTATCCTCCTCTATGGTATTCCCTTTCTATCTCAAATAAGCAGAAACTTATCTATGAAGAATATCTTCAAAAAGTAGTTTTTGCCCACATTTTTGGCCTTCCCTTCCAAAATCTTTCAAATCATCTTACCACCATTCTCCCTTACACCTCTCTTTCCAAGGCTCAACAGTCAAAAATCTTCTCCATGACTGAAGCCAAAACTGAAGAACAATGGGATCGGAGCAACAGAGATCTGTACTCCCAATTCCGCAGAGTTCAAGCTGCCAGATATCCTCCAAGGGAAGCTCCACTTCCTCTTTATGAATGGTTCCAGATCCATCACAAAATCTCTTTGGACCCTTCATTCAGAAAGAGATCAAGTTTATCAGGCAGTATCAGATGTACAATAACTACTGCTATGTCAATCGCATTGCTGAACCTCAGTTGGGCCAATTTCGAGAAGCTATCAAGGCTCTCAGCTCCAGGTCAGCTCATACTGAATCACTTCCGGTTGACTTTGCAACCCTACGTATTCTAGATGTTGTGTTCCTTCCCCCTCTCCGCTCTTTGATTATGGACTCCTCCGTTGGCACCATTGTCTTTGAGAGAGCTGCCAGAGTCATGGCCAGGTTGTCAGTGTATGAGGGTCCTGATCTCTCTTTTCAAAGATTTGTGTTCAAGCACTATCTTGTGGGGCATATCAAAGCAGATATCCTTGCCCTCATTCTTTCTGAATGTGAGAGGTTGTCCCCTGCTGATTGGACCAAGCTCTACCTTCTCTCTGCTCAGCAGCTGTCAGATCTGAACGCTTCTCAGGTCAGCTCCAATCAACCTCCTCTCACTCCAGGTGAATTTTTGGATGCAAATTCTCTTCACCTCATCTGGGACTCCTATATGACTTGGGTTGAGAGATTCAAGGTTTTCTATGACTTAAAGAAGGAGCTCATGCCTCATCAGATCTACTATCCTCTCAAGATGGACAAATTTCTTCTGTTTGCCAGCTTTGGGTCCTTCTCAACTTTCAAGATGGCCCTCGTCCGTGATCAATATGGAGTTTTTATTTCAGAGCAAAGGCTAATTCATCTCAAGAGGATGGCTCCCACTATGGGACCCTCCTATCAAATTGAGGTTGGAGCTTTTCAAGCTTATTTTGAAGAGCAGGAAAGATTGGCATTTCCTGTCATCAGACAGTTTGCCTCTTTATTGTCTCCTGCCTTCTATCTTGATCCCTCCCTCCGGCCTCAAGATCAATGAAAATTTCTCTCCTTTTGTCTCTTCTTTTTTGTCTCTTTGTCTCAGCTCTATTACTTTTTGCTTATATGACAAAAAGGGGAGAACTATTTTATATCTGAATTACATACTATTCTTGCATTCATTCTGAAAACTCTTTGAAATTACTTCAAAATAGTTGCATTAATTGCCTTGTTTTGTCATCACCAAAAAGGGGGAGATTGATGATCAGTATGTTTGATGATCAGTTTGTTCTCATGTAATTCTAATTAATTACATATTAATTTTGATGAATAACAAAACATGATTAACAAAACCTTCTCAAGTTTTCTAACATACTTTCTATAAGCTTGTGAGCACAGGAAAAATCTCAAGGAAATTCAAGCCCATCTGGTAAGTATTAGTACATCTATAGCATGTCAAGTTCAGTACGATATTACTCTAAAGTCCACATCGACTTCTGTTGAAAATCACAACGATTTCCTTAGTGTATATCGATTTCAATAGGGCTATAACGATTTGATATCATAACGATTTCATAAGTATCTTAACGATATCTTTATAAGAAAGAAACATCGTTTGTTTTCAAACAAATCGTTCCCACAACGATTTCTTTAGACTTCGTAACGATTTTCTCATCGCAATGATTTCTCTGGACTTCGTAATGATTTGCTCATCGCAATGATTTCTTCAGACTTCGTAACGATTTGCTCATCGTAACGATTTGCTCATCGCAACGATTTCTTTGGACTTCGTAATGATTTGCTCATCGCATCGATTTCTTTAGACTTTGTAACGATTTGCTCATCGCAACGATTTCTCTGGACTTCGTAACGATTTGCTCATCGCAACGATTTCTTCAGACTTCGTAATGATTTGCTCATCGCATCGATTTCTTTAGACTTCGTAACGATTTTCTCATCATAACGATTTGCTCATCGCAACGATTTCTTTAGACTTCGTAACGATTCACTCATCGCAACGATTTCTTTCGTCATCGTAACGATTTGCTCGCGTATGATTTGTTAAGTTTATCGTAACGATTTGTTAAGTTTATCACAACGATTTGCTTCGCGTAATGATTTATTAAGTTTATCACAACGATTTGCTTCACGTAACGATTTGTTAAGTTTATCACAACGATTTGCTTCGCATAACGATTTGGTAAGTGATCATAACGATTTGTTTTGCATAACAATTTGATATTAGATTATAACGATTTGCTACTGGTCAAAACATTGAATAGTCAAAGTCGTCACGCATATCCTTCTGACACCTTTGCATTTAATGTAGACTGAACGTATCTCTGCATGCATGCAAACGATAACGTCTACCATTATGCTTACTCTGTGTGTATCTTTTAGAACAAGCTATTTGGCATTACTATTTTGGTGAATATTCACATCAACGTTTACTGACAACAAGAGACAGTCTAGCTGTCTACTGTTCTAGCATTTAATGTATGCAGGGCACTAAAGACATTCTGTCATACAACGTTAGACCATATAGTCGCCAAAAGATCCTATCTCTTTGCGTACACAAATGGCTAAAAGACTGTTGACTGGAAACTTCCAAGAGTCAAGCAGTCTAACATAAATAAAGCTTAGAGACAACGGATATCTCAACATTCAAATTCAAAACAGAAGATATATATAAGCCAGAATGAAGCTTCTAAAAAGAGATCCCGTGTAGTGTGAAAAACAAAACGATAGAAATCTAGCCAAGAAAGTCTTCTGCGATTTTCTAGAAGAGCCAAGCCTCACTCCAAATAGCTTTTGCTCCTTGCTCTCCATGTTGTAGTGTCAACCTTGAGAGAGCTTGTGTAATTCTGAGAGTATTCATTGTTTCTAGAAACTTTGCTCTCAGTCCTGCTTGCTTCAGATCTTAGCTTATTGAAGCTTGATCTAGGGGCATGATTTCCTGCTTATTTTGTCTTGTGCAAGTTTCCTTCATGTGTGAAGGAAGACCTGGTGGGATCCAGGGTGTTTTTTCCCTTCTTATGAAGGAAGACCTAGTGCGGTATCCAGGGTGATTGTAGTTCCCTTCTTGTGAAGGAAGACCTGGTGTGGTATCCAGGGTGATTGTATTTCCCTTCTTGTGAAGGAAGACAAGTTGTAACTGGGTGTAAGGGTCCTTAAGGTGGACTATACCCTTGGTAGTGAAATCCTGAGAGATTTCTCAGGGACTGGACGTAGGACTCCTAAGAAAGGAGATCTGAACCAGGATAAATCCTTGTGTTGTGTGTTTGCTTGTGTGTGATTGCTTTTATCCTAACTAATACTAACACCAGCCGAAGTGTGCACATCTGTGTTTGTTTTGGTGAACAGGTTTAAGCTGATAATTTATTTAAAAAGACCCATTCACCCCCCCCCCCCCCCTCTGGGCTACCTAGCTGGGCAACATTCAGAACATCTTGGATACCATAAACCCAATTTACTTGTATTTATAAGATATCAAAAAATTCTTTTAACAGCATTGACATGCGATTCTTTTGGATCAGCTTGAAATCTAGCATACAAACATACATTGTACATTATGTCTGGTCTACTAGCAGTAAGATAGTGTAATGACCCAATCATGTCTCTATAGATCTTCTAATCTACTTTCTTGCCAATTGGATCACTATCTAACTTAATTCCAGAGTTCATGGGTGTTTCTAAAGGCTTACACTTGTCAAAACCATATTCAGATAATAAATCTAAAATATATTTGGTTTAACAGATGTGAGTACCCTCCTTGGTCTTCTAGATTTTCAAGCCAAGAAAGTAATTAACCTCACCCATCATGCTCACCTTAAACTCACTTTGCATAAGATTTTCAAAGAATTTGCAAAGTGATTCATTTGTAGAACCAAAAATAATATCACAACATATATTTGCACAATCAAGATTCCTTTTGAAAATTTCTTAATAAATAAGATACTATCTATTTTACCTCTTATAAAATCATATGATATAAGATAAGCACTTAGTCTTTCATAGCAAGCTCTTAGAGCTTGTTTCAGACCATATAATGCTTTCTTTAACCGGAAAACATGATTTGGATACTTAGTATCTTCAAATCTTGGTGGTTGCTCAACATAAACTTCTTCTTTTATAAAACCTGTCACATCCCGAGAATTACACAGCGAATATTAATATAGATAATTTGAGTCGATATTCCGAGACGTGAACAGTCGGCAAATAAGCCTCTAGATAGCACGCACTAAATGTATATCAACACAACATCATAATAGGGCCCAAATATTGAACTCAATTGAAATTGTATTCAAATCTCATCTCAATGTATCAAAGGTAACTAATACAGGACTAAGATTCAACAAAAGAAAAAGTATATTTATTCCTCACTACCTACTACATGAATCTAACACTCAAAGCAAACTAACTATAGCTAGACACATAGTTAGAATGCTCATTACTCGGACGCATTCCATCATCGACTTGCTCCTCTTCTTGAACTTCATAGTCACCTAGGATGGTTAAAAGTAGGGATTGAGCAAACTATCCCACTAGTAGGATTTATATCTCAATGTGCGGGCAATGATATAAGTGATTAGCAATTTAGAACTAGGTAAGCACGATTGTCATGATATGCATGTACGAATAAAACTCATTAAAACATGATACCTGGACAAGCTAGATAGAGTGATCATGATAGAGCAAGATCTAGAACGATATAACAAGCAAGAGATTATCAATAGTGTGGCATGTAACAAGCACGCAAGATATCACTTTAAATTGCAATAATTGTAGGATGGCCATATCACGCAAGCAAGCAAGCACACACGAGCATGATCATGTAAACTAATCAAGCACGAAAACACTAATGTACACCAAGGAAAGATTCACCTTGAAATGCACACTAGGACACGTGTATGTGAATATTGTATCTAGCATTCAACACGCAAGTACTCCCAGTGCAGATGCAACGCCAGTAATCATTATACCCCATGGTTAACAGTATATTTATGACTCTCTATAATTAGGGCTAGACTGAAGCCCTTGGACACTCACCATGCCTGGTCAATATCTCTTTTCAATTTTTAAATGTAGATACCCACAGTCTTAATAATGGCCAATGAGAGTTTCAAGATGTAAGCATGTGTAATGTCATGTTCATGATGATGATGAGAACAAGTAATAAGTAATGTGAACATGATTTCATGATACAATAGTCAAGAGATAAATTCGGCAGCATAACGGCGTAATTATACTTTAGTTCACTCTTTACTTTAATGGCTTGAGTCTATATTTAAGAATCACACTCACGAGAACAAGAGAAGAAAGGAAGTGCACGCTAACTCCAGGGAACTTCAATGGTACAACCAACTCGGTCTCCATGAGGGAATCCACGGAGTACGGAGATTTACGGAGATCTTAGAGAAAAGGTCGTCAGTCTACCAATACGGAATGACCGATAGAGAGCTTCCAAATCCCCAAGAAAGGGCTGCCTAGATGTGCAAGTGTGTAGTGAACACATGTCTCAATCCACAATCCACCGGTTCAAACTTGCGGAAAGCACTTAACCATGATAACATGAGATGAAACTATGCACTTTAACTAAACATTGTTTGTAATATTTTAAGATAACAATTATCATTTTCATAAGCTAGAACAATAAGAGGAGTAATTCACTAGTTGCATGAATGGTCACATCGTTAGAGAACAATTAGAATGACGTTCGTGTAATTATAGCTTTTAAATGGGTTAATTACTTTTAGGCCATTAAACAGTCCTCATGAAATGATCAGAACCAAGACATGCAAATTATACACTTGATACCATGTAAAACAGTCCTCGGTAAGACTGGAAATACGCGTCCTACACAGTAGACGCACTTCATAACGCAGTGCACAGTCAAAACAGGCGAAACTGTAAAGAAGGTAAATCACGTCGGCCTACCTGGCCGCCATTTGATGTGAATCGCGTCGGAGTAACTCGGCACATTCATGGAAAATCGTAAATATGGCAATAGGTGGGAAAACCACCTGAATCGCATCAGGGTATCCCGCCGCGGTTCAGACAGGCACAAACTCCCACGCGGCGTGCAGTCTCACGCGGGTCGTTAACTGCTTAGCACGAGAATTGTGTCGGGTCTCACAGACGCCTTTTTTGAATCACGTCGGCCAAGGTCAATGCGATGCCAGGCGCTGGAATCACATCGCCTGGACCGGACGCGGTTCAAATGTCAACCGAAACGCAGAAAAATGCAGGAAACAGGTGCTCAATCCATGCAACGCTTATATCTTCTAACCTAGGGCTCTTGGGACAAAAGTGTCAACATGAAAGTTGTTGGGAACATGGAGTAAAAGAGAACTATGATTTTTAAATAATTTAAAACGGCCTCAGGATGCAAGAAAATTCTAGATGAACGTAAAAAGTCCTATCAAGCGCAACTTTGGCAAAATGCTTATAACTCAAGATGTACTCATTGGAATTTGATGAAATCAGTTGGAAATGAAACTAGACTTGATGATCTACACATTGTTACATGATTGTTAAGGTTTGGCCTGAGGAAACCTACCATCTGGGTTAAGGAAGTTTCATTCTCCAGAAAACCCTCATTCAGACCATTGGTTGGAGAATGCCTAACATTCCCAGTATACTGCATGAAAATTGTGCATTCTAGTTGAGTTAGGAATTTGACTTGACCCTCTTTCCAGGGGTGTAAGCCTTGCACGATGAGGTTTAGGTTTGACCTACCTTGGTCGGCTCCAAGTGGACGGTTTGCACAGGTCGTAGTAGACGTAACGGGGAAGAAGATGAGCTTGGTGTGGCCGATCCTCTGCTCCCCAGCCACCAAGAACTCCTCCACACGACCCCAGCAACATGTAAAACTCGTCCCCTATGGTTTTATGGAGAGTATTATGCATCTATGGCTTTTGGAAGTCATATTGCAACAAGGAAGGAAGAGTTGCGGTTTTAGCATGCCACCTTCCATGTTTTGAAGATCTCTTCCCCCATTGGAGTATCTTGGCCATCAAGCTACCTCTAAGGTGGCTAGGCATGAATTTGGGTGCCAAGAGAGCATAATTGCATCCCATTATACCCTAATTGCCTCCTTCCATTTTCAGCTTATTTAGGGTTGCGAATTTCCATACATTTTCTTGCTTCATTTGATTTTTGGGCCAAATGTCATTCATTGGCCCAATATCAATCATGGGTCATCACTATATAATGTTGGAAGTCTCACCAATATTTTATTTAATTTATGGTCGTGTCGTATTTTCGGGTTAACGGTTTTCCAACTTGTTTCCTAATTTGGATAATGGTCACCGTGTGATGCACACTTGGTCAATCGGATTTTTTGTTGCACGATTTATTCGTGGAATACTTAGGAATAATGCTTGGGGTTGATTTATACTTTTCATGGAATTTTCCGATGTGTTCTTGCACATACGATAATGGTACGTATGTTTTAAATACTTTGATATTATGGAAATTATCTATTCCCATTTATTAAAATTTTAAATCACTAAATTTTTCGGGGTGCTACACCCTCCCCCACTTAAGAGAATTGGTCTCCAAATTCATGGATAGAAATTATTGTACAAGTGAGGTGTACTTACTTACGAATAGCTCCAGAATCTTTTGTGCATAGCTTCCTCGGTTTCCCACATCTCATCCTCTTCTCTACGGTGATTCCATCTCACTCTTACTAGTGGGATGACCTTGTTCCTTAGTTGACGCAGTTCCCGGTCCATGATCTTAATTGGCCTTTCTTGATAAGCTCTATCTTTGTTGTACTCCAGGAGTTCATATTCTATAACATGATACGGATCTGCCTCTTTAGCTCCTGCAATTCAACAGGGGACATGCGATATGGAGCTTTTAAAATAGAGGATTCCCAGGGAGTAATTCGATGGTGAAGTTTACCTCCCGCTCAAGTGGTATACCAGGTAATTCCTCTGGGAATACATCAGGATAGTCTCTGGCTATGGGAATGTCTTCTAGTGTTGGTTCTTCTTCTCAGTCGCCATGACTGAAACTAGGAAAGCATCACAACCCTGGTTGATCAGCTTAGAAGCCTTTAGAGAGGATATCAAGACACAGTGTTTATGATAACGGGTGCCAAGAAGTGAAAAGGTTGGAAGATTTGGACTTTTAAAGGTGACCCTCCTATGACGACAATTACATCGGCATCATACTCGATTAACCAATCGACACCCAAAATGGCATCATAACCCTTCATGTCTAAATAGATGAGGTCGGCAGGGAGATTGTGCCCTCCAATTATAGTTTCACATTTTGGCAAGTAGTGGGTGAGTTTAGATTCTGAGCCAAGGGGAGAGGCTACAGTGATCTTGGATTTCAGAGGTATAGGTTTGACAGGTAGAGTTGCAGCAAATGTGGTGGAAATAATGAATATGCAACTCCAGTATCAATAAGCACAAAAGCAGGTTGAGAGTGTATGGAAATGGTACCTTCCACCATACCCCCTCCTCGGGTAGGTCAGCTTCAACAATGTCATTAAGGCGTCCCTGATACCGTGGTACATTCTGGGCCTTGCCTGGGGGACAGTCAGGAATACGGTGGTCACGACCACCACATCTTAAGCACGCCCCGAGCTTCTTCCAGCATTCTTCAGCTCGGTGCCCTAGTTTATCATAGAACTTGCAGTTCTCAGCAAATTGCCTTCCTTCCACCTTGACCTTCTTGTCTACAGCATTGTCTCTTCCAGCGTTCGGCCTCTTGTTGTTGTTATTACGGAAAGTTGGAGCAATATTAGGTGTTCCCCTCTTGACAAAGACCGGCTTTGAGTTGTCCTTGCCCCTCATACCTTCTACTTTGCCATGGTGTCCTCTACCAGCTGGGCTCTTTGGACTATCTCACTGTAGGTTTGGATGTTGTGAGGTCTGAGCTTCTCGATGAACATGGGCCTGAGCCCATCCATGAAATGGTTTGCCTTCAATCTCTCTGTTCCTACCAGATGTGGGGCATACACAGCCAACCGCACGAACTGAACCTCATACTCAGCCACGGACATTCCCTTCTGTTTTAGGGCAGAAAATTCTGCCGCCTTCTTCTCCTTGACCCTCTCTGAGAAGTACTTTCCTCGGAAAATCTCCAGGAAACCTGCCCATTCCAGTTCAGCTACATTAGGCAGATGGGCCGATGTGCCTTCCACCATGCTCGGGCATCCTTAGTAAATTGAAAAGTGGCCAGAACCACCTTCTCCCTATAGTGCATTACACTACTTGAAAAATTCTTTCTATTTCTTCCTGCCAGTTCTCTGCCTCATATGGGTCAGGGGATCTAGAGAAACGAGGAGGGTTCAAACTCCTAAAGTTGCAATGCAGATCACCGGCTCCATTCCTTGCAGCAGCAGCCTGATTTCCAGCCTGAACCACATTTTGCAGGGCCTGTGTGAGTCCTGCCACTATTTCTTGCATAGCTTACCATTGGTTGCGAGCCATTGCAGTTGAGTGTAAGAGTTACGAGGGTTCCTGAGAAAAGGATAGAAACCAATTAATGTCTCTAGATATATCATAAGGTCTAATGGGTAGGAGTGTTTTGTTCCTTCTAACATATTCTCAGTCTCTACCCATTCTCACCAGGTACTATATTTAATTTCCATGACCTAGGTTCCATAGGTATCTCTTATTCCTGAGACATATATCCTATTTGGTTTTCCTAGGCTCTGATACAACTAAATTGTCACGTCCCGAGAATTACGCAGCGGATATTAATATCGATAATTCGAGTCGATATCCGAGACGTGAACAGTCGGCAAATAAGCCTCTAGCTAGCACGCACTAAATGTGTATCAACACAACATCATAATAGAGCCCAAATATTGAACTCAATTGAAATTGTATTAAAATCTCATCTCAATGTATCAAAGGTAACTAATACAGGACTAAGACTCAACAAAAGGAAAAGTACATTTATTCCTCACTACCTACTACATGAATCTAACACTCAAAGCAAACTAACTATAGCTAGACACATAGTTGGAACGCTCATCACTCAAACGCATTCCCATCATCGACTTGATCCTCTTCTTGAACTTCATAGTCACCTAGGATGGTTAAAAGTAGGGATTGAGTAAACTAGCCCAGTAGGATTTATATCTCAATGTGCAGGCAATGATATAAGTGATTAGCAATTAGAACTAGGTAAGCACGATTGTCATGATATGCATGTACGAATAAAACTCATTAAAACATGATACCTGGACAAGCTAGATAGAGTGATCATGATAGAGCAAGATCTAGAACGATATAATGAGCAAGAGATTATCAATAGTGTGGCATGTAACAAGCACACAAGATATCACTTTAAATTGCAATAATTGCAAGATGGCCAAATCACGCAAGCAAGCAAGAACACACAAGCACGATCATGTAACACTAATCAAGCACGAAGATACTAATGTACACCAAGGAAATATCCACCTTGAAATGCACAATAGGACACGTGCATGTGGAAATTGTATCAAGCATTCAACACACAAGTACTCCCAGCGCAGATGCAACGCCAGTAATCATTATACCCCATGGTTAACAGTATATTTATGACTCTCCGTCATTGGGGCTAGACTGGAGCCCTTGGACACTCACCGTGCCCGGTCAACATCTCTTTTCAATTTTTAAATGTAGACACTCATAGTCATTAATAATGGCCAATGAGAGTTTCAAGATGTAAGCATGTGTAATGTCATGTTCATGATGATGATGAGAACAAGTAATAAGTAAATGTGAATATGATTCATGATACAATAGTCAAGAGATAAATTTGGCAGCATAACGGCGCAATTTATACTTTAGTTCACTCTTTACTTTAATGGCTTGAGTCTAGATTTAAGAATCACACTCACGAGAACAAGAGAAGAAAGGAAATGCACGCTATCTCCAGGAAACTTCAATGGTACAACCAAATCGGTCTCCATGAGGGAATCCACGGAGTATGGAGATTTACGGAGGTCTTAGAGAAAAGGTCGCCAGTCTACCGATACGGAATAACCGATAGAGAGCTTCCAAATCCCTAAGAAAGGGCTGCCTAGATGTGCAAGTGTGTAGTGAACACGTGTCTCAATCCACAATCCACCGGTTTCAAACTTGCGGAAAGCACTTAACCATGATAACATGAGATGAAACTATGCACTTTAACTAAACATTGTTTGCAATATTTTAAGATAACAATTATCATTTTCATAAGCTAGAACAATAAGAGGAATAATTCACTAGTTGCATGAATGGTCACATCGTTAAGAGAACAATTAGAATGGCGTTCGTGTAATTATAGCTTTTAAATGGGTTAATTATTTTTAGGCCATTAAACAGTCCTCATGAAATGATCAGAACCAAGACATGCAAATCATACACTTGATACCATGTAAAACAGTCCTCGGGTAAGCCTGGAAATACGCGTCCTATATAGTAGACGCACTTCATAATGCAGTACACAGTCAAAACAGGCGAAACTGTAAAGAAGATAAATCGCGTCGGCCTACCTGGCCGCCATTTGATGTGAATCGCGTTAGAGTAACCCGGCGCATTCATGGAAAATCATTAAATATGGCAATAGGCGGGAAAACTGCCTGAATCGCGTCGGGGTATCCGGTCGCGGTTCAGACAGGCACAGACTCCTACGCGGCGCGCAGTCTCACGCGGGCCGTTGACTGGTCAGCGCGAGAATCGCATCGGGTCTCATGGACGCCTTTTGTTGAATCGCGTCGGCCAAGGTCGACGCGATACCAGGCACTAGAATCGCGTCGCCTGGACCGGACGCGATTCAAATGTCAACCTGAAACACAGAAAAATGCAAGAAACAGGTGCTCGATCCATGCAACGCTTATATTTCTAATCTAGGGCTCTTGGGACAAAAGTGTCAACATGAAAGTTGTTGGGAACATGGAGTAGAATAGAACTATGATTTTTAAATAATTTAAAATGGCCTTGGATGCAAGAAAAATCCAGATGAACGTAAAAAGTCCCTATCATGCGCGACTTTGGCAAAACACTTATAACTCAAGATGTACTCATTGGAATTCGATGAAATCAGTTGGAAATGAAACTAGACTTGATGCTCTACACATTGATTTGTTAAGGTTTGGCCCGAGGAAATCTACCTTCTGGTTGAGGAAGTTTCGTTCTCCAGAAAACCCTTGTTCAGACCGCTGGTTGGAGAACGCCTAACACTCCCAGTATACTGCATGAAGATTGTTCATTCTAGTTGGGTTAGGAAGTAGAGTTGACCGTCTTTCCAGGGGTGTAAGCCTTGCATGATGAGGTTTAGGTTTGACCTACCTTTGGTCGACTCCAAGTGGACGGCTTGCACAGGTCGTAGCAGACGCAACGAGGAAGAAGATGAGCTTGGTGTGGTTGATCCTCTGCTCCCCAGCCGCAAAGAACTCCTCCACACGACCCCAGAAAGATGTAAAACTCGTTCCCTAGGGTTTTTTGGAGAGTATTTATGCATCTATGGCTTTTGGAAGTCATATTGCAACAAGGAAGGAAGAGTTGCAGTTTTAGCATGCCCCTTCCGTGTTTTGAAGATCTCTTCCCCCATTGGAGCGTCTTGGCCATCAAGCAACCTCCAAGGATGGCTAGGCACGAATTTGGGTTGCCAAGAGAGCATAATTGCATCCCATTATACCCTAATTGCCTCCTTCCATTTTCAGCTTATTTAGGGTTGCGAATTTTCATGCATTTTCTTGCTTCAATTGATTTTTGGGCCAAATGTCATTCATTGGCCCAATATCAATAATGGGTCATCACTATATAATGTTGGAAGTCTCTCCAACATTTTTATTTAATTTATGGTCGTGTCGTATTTCCGGGTTAACAGTTTTCCGACTTGTTTCCTAATTTAGATAATTGGTCACCGTGTGACGCACACTTGGTCAATATGATTTTTTGTTGCATGAATTCTTCGTGGAATACTTAGGAATAATGTTTGGGGTTGATTTATAATTTTCATGGAATTTTCCGATGTGTTCTTGCACATACGATAATGGTACGTATGTTTTAAATACTTCGATATTATGAAAATTATCTATTCCCATTTATTTAAAATTTTAAATCACTAAATTTTCCGGGGTGCTACAAAACCATTCAGAAAAGTACTTTTAACATCCATCTAAAATAAGTTGATATTAAGAGAGCATGCATAAGCTAGCAATATTCTAATAGCCTCTAATTTAGCAACTGAAGCATAAGTTTCATCGAAATCAATGCCTTCCTCTTGGGAATATCCTTATGCTACCAGTATGACTTTGTTCCTTGTGATTACTCCTGATTCATACATTTTATTTCTAAAGACCCATCTGGTCCCAATAACTGGATGGTCAGAAGGTCTAGGGACAAGAGTCCAGACCTGACTGCGTTGGAACTGATTAAGTTCCTCTTGCATAGCTAGGATCCAAGATTCATCTGCCAGTGCATCATTGATTGTCCTAGGCTCTATTTGAGAGACGAATGCAGTGAAATCACAGGGGGGTGTCATATCTCTTGTTCTTACCTTGTCTTGAGGATCACCTATAATATTTTCTTTTGGATGATCTTTGTGATACCTCAATCTTCTAGGTAATCCTTCCTGTGTTTCTTCTGGTTGTTGTAATTCTTCTAGTGGTGGATCTTTGTCTTCTTCTTTTTCTTCAAGAGAAGCTTGTTCCAGATCCCTGCACAATTTCTCAACAACATCTTTTTCTTCTATTTTCTTGATAGAAGGGTTAGTTTCATCAAATAAAATGTGAACAGATTGTTCTATAGTTAAAGTTCTCCTATTAAACACTTTGTAACTTCTAGTTTTGAAATGTATCTTAACAGAAAACCTTCATCGCTTTTAGCATTTAATTTACCTAGATTATCTTTGCTATTATTTAAAATAAAATACTTACAACCAAAGGGTCGAAGGTGGCTGATGTTTGGATTCTTTTCCTTGTACAACTCATAAGGTGTCTTCTTCAAGATTGGTCTGATCATACATCTGTTGATAATGTAGCAGGTTGTGTTGACTGTTTCTGCCCAAAAGTACTTTGGTAGATTGTATTCTGCAAGCATTGTCCTGGCCATGTCCAGCAGTGTTCCGTTCTTCCTCTTTGCTACTCTGTTCTGTTGAGATGTTCTTGGTGCGGAGAAGTTGTGTTATATACCATTTTCTTCACAGAATCTGACAAATTCTTCATTCTTGAATTCTCCACCATGATCAGATCTAATACTAATTATCTAAAATTTCTGATTCTTCTGTACTAATTTACTAAACTTCAGAAAAACTAAGAATGGTTCTGATTTGGCTTCCAAAATGATACCCAAGTAAATCTTGAATAATCATCTACGATTACATAGCTATAAACTTTTCCTCCAAGACTAACTGTACTTATTGGTCCAAACAAGTCCATATGAATGAGTTCCAAAGGTTTGGAAGTTGTTACCACTGTTTTGGACTGAAATGAAGTCTTGGTCTGCTTTCCCTTTGCACATGATGTACAGATTCCTAATTTCTTTAGCTTTAGATTTGGAAGACCTTTAACTAGATCATGTTTGATTAGTTTCTTGATCACTGAAGTACTAGCATGTCCTAATCTTTTGTGCCATAGATCAGTTTCCTCAGTCTTTGTGGTTGCAAGACATAGATTGACTTCTTTTAATTTTGCCAATTGTAGAGTGTACAAATTTTTGACTCTTTGTGCTTCAAACACTATTTTCTCATCCTTTTGGATTATACACTTATCATTTTGAAACTTGACTAAGTGACTTTTATCACAAAGTTGACTGATGCTAATCAGATTATACTTTAGATCTTCTATATACATACATCTTCTATCAAATCTTTTTCCTTTGATCCTATAGTTCCACATCCTAGAAATTTTCCTTTTCCATTATCTCCATAGGTAACTAGACCAACTTCATCTCTAAAGCTTGTAAATAGTTTTCTGTCACCTGTCATATGCCTTGAGCACCGACTATCCAATATCATTTGGATGCTCTTAGGCAACCCTATAAACAGAACTAAGTTTTAATTTTTGGTACCCAAATTTTCTTGGGTCCTTGATGGTTAGTATTTGGAATCCAATGCAAGTGTCTAGTTGTGCAAGTGTTGATTGTATGTCCTAATTGATTACAATGACTACAGCACATATCATATGTATTCTTTGTATGTGTAGTTTTATTGGATTTCTGTTTTTGTCTATAGACATGTTGATTAACTTTTATGGGATTGTTTATTTCCTTTTCTTTTACGAACTTAGGAGTTGGATATTTTTCAGGATAGATGATATTTTCCTCATTTGTTGGAGGTATATATCCTACTCCATATTTTGTTTTACCAGTTCAAGCACCTTTTAGTTTTACAAATAGAGATGTTTTACATTTAGCAATTTTATCTAAGGTAGCTCTTAGATAGTCATTTTCTTCTTTTAATTTTCCCTCATCTTTCAATTATTTTAGATTTGTTTCAAGTTCCATGATTTTACTATTTTTATCTTTTAAATCTTCACACAGTAGTTCATTAGACTTTTTTGTTTCAGTTAAGTTTTGTCCTATCTTTTCTACTTCACCTTTTAGAAAAGTGTTTGATTTTTCTTGATTCAGTAGGTTAATCTTAACAATTTTCATTTACTTAACCATTGTTTTATATTTTTCATACAGTTCATTAAATGCATCCTCTAAGCTATCAGAATCGGATTCTAAACATGAAGTAAAGGATGTTTCAGAGTTTACCTGTTCTAATCCTGCCATGAGGGCTAGATTGACTTGTTCTTCTTCTGATTCTGAACTTGAAGAGTTTGAAAT
Source organism: Colocasia esculenta (assembly GCA_014218235.1). NCBI lineage: Eukaryota > Viridiplantae > Streptophyta > Magnoliopsida > Alismatales > Araceae > Colocasia > Colocasia esculenta. Next base: position 1,604,502 of record CM024759.1, on the reverse strand, counting down.
TGTAGCTTCTTCGTTGTCCCAAGCTGCGGCCATAGCCTTCTTCTTGAATTTGTGGAATCTTCTTTCTTTGCCTTTCTTTTTGTCAAACTTTTCAGCAGGTTCTTTCTTTTTGAGTTTACGACATTCTAACTTGTAATGTTCAGGATGATTACATTCAGAATAGGTCGGCTCTTTCTTCTTTTCTCTTTTGAAATACCTCTTTGAGCCGAAGTTTTTTTTTTTTTTGCAAGAATTCATTGGAGCTTTCTTGACAGCAGGGCTTCATCATCACCGTCATCTATTTTCTCCTTCGAATCTTCAGAGGAAGAGGAATTTGCAGCTTTCAAAGCATTTGGCATTTTCTTTTTCGATGTACTTTCAGAAAATCTTTCCATATTTATTGCATGGGCCATTAGAGAGCCAATTAATTTATCAATGGAAAGTTTTGTTAGATCATGAGCTTCTTCAATAGTAGTGACCTTAGGGGTCCATGAATGAGTTAAAGATCTAAGTATTTTTCTGACAGTTTCTTCATCAGAAAGAGTTTTACCAAGTGAGCTCAAACTAACTACTATGTTTGAGAATCTAGTGTACATTGAGTAACATTTTCATTTGGAAGTATTTTAAATTACTCATATTATGAGACAAGAATATCTATTCTAGTTTGTTTCACTTTTATCAGTTCCTTCATATGTTACTTTTAATTTATCACACATTTCTTTAGCGGATTTGCATGCTGATAATCTATTAAATTCCATTTTTTATAAAGCACAACATAGATAGTTTTTTGCTTTAAAATTTAGAGATATTTTAACTTTATTAGCTGCAGTAATTGCAGTAGTACCTTCAGTAGGAGCAATAATGAAATCACAATGTTCTATTACCTTCCACAGATCAAAATCTGTGCCTCCGATGAAGCATTCCATCTACATCTTTCAGTACTGATAATCCTCACCATCGACGAATGGTGGCCTTGTAACAGACTGACCTTCATAGTTGTGAGCTTCAACTACCATCTCTTCTCAAATCTTTCGATTCTTCTGAGAAGACCTCACTCTGATACCACTTGTTGGATCGAGATAGCACTATAGTTGTCCTAGAGGGGGGTGAATAGGACTTCTTGCGCTTTAAAAATTATCTGAAAACTAGATAACACTTAATAGAGTTGTTAGTAATCAATGTGGTGTGTGTGAAACAAGTGAAAGCTTGACGGAATCAAACACACAAGAATGCACAAGGATTTTATCCTGGTTCAACCCTTCCCACATGGAAGTCTTACGTCCATTCCCCAAGAAACCACTTGGGATTTCACTAATCTGCCAAGCGCACTTAGCCTTCTCTCAACTGAGAGGTAATACAACCACTTGGAGACCAGCAAGTCTTCCCTTTACCAAGGGGTACAAAGACTATCTACACCTGTAGATCTTCCCTTCTCAAGAGGGGAACTGCAGGGTACAAACCCCCTTGTGGGTATCTTACACAAAAGTTTGAAAGCTTGTGTGTCTGCTCAACAGCAATGAGCAAACACAGAAATTCAGAAAGAGAAACAAATGAAAATGGATCTCAAACTCTTTATGAAACAAAGAGGTGGACTCAGAAGATCTGCAATGCAGTAAACCACCAAGGAAGAAGACTTCTCAACGCCAATGGAGAGCATGCAAGTCGAAGATTGAAGTGTGGCTCTCTTTCTCTTTTCAGTGGCTCTTCTAGCTTTCTGATTGGAGTGGAATGTGAGCTTCTATATTCTTCTATGTGTATTTGGTGTGCCTATCTGTTGTGTGTCTCTAGCTTCTTGTGTTTGTTCAAACTCCAGCTTTTATATATGAGCTTCAAAAACTTCATCTTCCCATTTTGAATTTGGTCATTGGAAACTAGTTGTTTGAAGGAGATAGCCGTTGAACTTTTGACATCTTGAGACTGCTTGAGATGACCTTCAGTCTTCAATTCAGAGAGTCTCAAAATCTTCAAGATAGATATCTTCATTAAAGTTTTACAAGCTCCATACCCACGACTGAAAGCTTGAGCAAGCACTTCAGTAGGTAGCTACGCATCTGAAAACATTATAAAGACATAGATACCTCCATACCTCGAAGGTTGGTGAGATAAAAGAATATAAAGTAAGAGGAAGTTCAGACAAAAGTTTAGAACATTTAAGAATGAACAGACAATTGCACACGATCTCTTTCTGAAAGTCATGGGGTTTCTGACAGTGGTAGGTAGGTTCTGACAGATAGCCCATATAGCTTATATCTGTCAAGCTTTTAATTTCTTGACCATCTGTCGATCAACTTATCTTCCTATCAGTGGAAGGGATAACAAAAATATCTTAAATTTTTTACAGATCTCAAAAAGGATATTTCACATATGACTAATTTTGAATAACTTTTCTCGCCAAAAAGGTAATTGAATTTTATATAAACTGAAGGAAACATGATTTATAAGACTTAAGGAAACTATGTTTATGTAAAAGATATTTCAATGTAAAATCTTATGTAATGATTACAATAAGTTGTGCTCACTGATAGAAACATAAAAGATCATCTAAGTATTTCGTCTTTCAAATGCAATCAATGTTTCATATAGGTAATCGATGTTTGAGTGTAATTGATGTTTGAATGTAATCCATGTATGATGTAATCGATGTTGAAATGAAGTCGATCTGAACATAATCCATGTATAAGTGTAATCAATGTTGAGGCATAATTGACGTTGGAGTGAAATTGATGTTCTAGATGAATCGTTGTTGAACGGAGTCGATATTTGAATGAAATCGATGTTGAACGGAGTCGATATTTGAATGAAATCGATGTTGAACGGAGTCGATGTTTGAATGAGGTCGATGTTCAAGTGAAATCGTTGTTGATCCGAAATCGATGTTTGAATGAAGTCGATGTTTGAGTGAAATTGATGTCCAACTGAAGTCGATGTTTGAATGGAGTCGATGGTCAAGATGAAATCGATGTTCTAATGAAATCGATGTTGAATTGAAATCGATGTTTGAGTGAAATCGATGTTCAAGATGAAATCGTTGTTTGAATGGAGCCGATGTTCTAATGAAATCGATGTTGTGAGTGAATCGATGTTTAAATGAAATCGATGTTGTTCAAGTGAAATTGATGTTGATGTTCAAACAGTAACCATTGTGAGCTTACAATAGTAGTCGATGTGGACTTAGAAATAATCTGAGGAAACTAGCAGCTGTCGACAGGCAGGTTGCATCTGTCGACAGCCCAGCCCCTAAATCAGAAATACACTTCTGAAAGACACATATGCTGCAGTACCTGTCGACAGCCGATGAGCATCTATCGACAGCTGTCGTTCAAACATAGTGTGATATGCAGTGTACGTTGTGGACTTAGAGAAATTTCGATGTGTTGATACTTAGGTTCTGTGTAAGCATGAACTTTGGCAGAAATATGTTTGTATACATAAGAGCCTTTTGAATTATTATTTTTCATAAATGGTAAAGGCGAAGATATTAAAAGGTTTTGTCATAGCAAAAATATCAAAATTAACTGTTTAGCAAAATAGATAGGAATAGTTGCTCAACAGTAAGGACAAGAGGTGATGTAATTCCTTGTGATTATCTAGCTTTTTTTTCCTCAAATTGGGCCAGGACAGTCATTGAGGCACTAAATGATAAATCTTGGATTTTTGCCATGCAAGATGAACTAAATCTCAGGAGAAATCAGGTTTCGACCCTTGTGCCTAGACCATCATACCATCCTATAATATGCACCAAATGGGTGTTTAGAAACAAAATGGATGGGGCTGGTATAGTTACTAGAAACAAGGCCAAATTGGCAGCTCAAGGCTATTCCCAAGAGGAAGACAGAGATTATGATGAAACCTATGCACCAACAGCCAGACTTGAAACAATTATAATTTTATTAGCATACGCATCTGCACTAGATTTAAAACTCTTCAAATAGATGTAAAATCTACATTTTTAAATGGTTTTATCCAGAAGAAAGTTTATGTAAAATAACCTCTAGGTTTTGATGTTCTAGATTTTTCAAATCATGTTTTTAAACTGCATAAGGCACTATATGGTCTGAAACAAGCACCTAGAGCTTGGTATGAAAGACTAAGTGTATTTCTTCTAAATCATGGTTTTACTAGAGGTAAAGTAGATAGCACATTATTCATCAAATCATGTTCACAGAACACTTTAATTGTGCAAATTTATGTTGATGATATTATTTTCGAAGCTATTAATGAACCTCTTTGCAAGTATTTTGAAAAGTTGATGCAAGGAGAATTTGAAATGAGCATGATGGGGGAATTGAGCTACTTTATTGGGTTTCAAATCAAACAATGCAAGGAAGGTACCCACATCAGTCAAACCAAGTATATCAAGGATTTGCTGAAGAAATTTGGGTTTGATAATACCAAGGCATTGTTTACTCCAATGAGCACATCAACAAGAATAGACAATGATCCTCAAGGTAAGAAAGTGGATCAAAAGTCATATAGAGGTATAATTGGTTCCCTTCTTTACTTAACTACTTGTAGGCCTGATATATTGTTTAGTGTATGCATATGTGCTACATGCCAAACAGATCCTAAGGAATCTCATCTAGTTTCTGTCAAAAGAATATTTAGATATGTAGCTCATACATCTAAATTAGGATTGTGGTATCCTAGATCTTGTCAAGTTAACTTAATTGGATATTATGATGCTGGTTATGTTGGATGCAAAGTAGATATGAAAAACATCAGTGGTTCATGTCAGTTCCTTGCATGGCATTTGATCTCCTAGTTCTCAAGAAAGTAAAACTCAGTGGCACTGTCGACAATTGAAGTTGAATATGTCGTTGTTGGGAGCTACTGCACTCAACTACTATGGATCAAGCAGTAACTTAAAGATTATAGAATAAATATCAAATTAATACCCCTATTATGTGACAACATCAGTGCTATCAATCTCACCAAGAATCCAGTGCAACATTCTAGAACTAAGCACATTAAAGTTAGGTATCATTTTATTATAGATCATATAGTAAATGGTAATATAGATATTTCATTCATAGATACTTCAAATCAGTTGGCAGATATCTTCACAAAAGTTTTACCTGAAGAGAGTTTCACTTCTCTTATAAGGGAATTGAGCATGTGCAATTTGTAGAAGATACTTCTGTAATAATTGAAATACATTAATTTTTTCATAGAAATTTCATTCTCTCCGGTCAATGTATATCAATTGGTGTCTTACAATCACTAGATCAAAGTACTCTTCAATCGATGTGATTTCATTGACTCTCTTTTGAAATCTGAAAGTCATTGGCAGATTGTTCACAAATTGATTTGTTATTGCTTGCACAATGGAAATTCCATCTGATTTTATTCTTTAATCATTGTGCATATTGAGTTTCTTCAACAATCGGAAAAATCACTTACCACTCTTGTCACGCCCCGACATTTAGCAGCAGAAATAAATATCGGGAAGCGTGAGTGATACATGTATATGAGTATCACAATCGAGTATTTCAGAGTAACAACTAAGTATAACAAAAGATTTGAGACAATAATATTGCCAGCTAAACACTCCTTATTTCATTTCCATCATACTAATTTAAAGCCTTACATAAAGAGAGCCAAACATAGGGCCCAATATTGTATCCCAAAGTACATATGACATCAAAGGAAATAAACCTAACTATTACATTCTATTTCCTTTACTCTTCAGCTGACGTACTATAGACAGGTACATCTGGGCAGCTCATCACTCACCCCCAGTCCCATCGAGTTCTACCTCCTCATAATCACCTGAAAATATTAAGAAAAAGTAGGGGTGAGCGCACTAGCGCCCAGTAGGATTTACATCTCATGGTGCGGGCATACTTTACGTGAATTAACAATTTAACAGGTAAGATGCTATCATGTAGTAACAATAACGATAGTGACAGAATCCAAGTTATAACATGTACGAGGACGGTTCAGTGACAAATTCCATGACAGTACTCATGTAGAATGGAACGATTAACAATGGATGGATAATAGTATGTTCATTTATCACTGGAGAGATTCAATAACAATGTAGCATGTTCAATAAATATCTCAAGTTGAATTCCACAGAATTCCAATGGATAGTTAGATTCAATAATGATGACATGTACAGTAGATTTGGCCATTCACATGTAACAGTCCAATCAGTCAAACAATCAATCAATCATTCAATAACAATTTGAAAATTACCCAGATCAATCTTGCATTTAATTAGGTGATTTCCAGACACCTCAATAGATCATATACTCTCGTGATTTATAAGTATTTCGGGTGCTCCTCCCAGGACCAGACTGGGCCCTATTTGCACAGGCATGGTTGTGAACCGAAGTTCCAATAAATTCTGGTAATTCCATTCATTCATTTATGGCCAATACGAATTCCAATCGATGAACAGTATGTACTAAAGATTATGTCAATGATTATAGAGAACAAGGTAAATGGACATGATCCTGAGTAAATTTCGGAAGCATAACGGCTTAATTACATTAGTTCAATCTTTACACTTAATGGCTTAGTTTCAATGTCAAATCACTCTCATGAGAAGATGATAAGAAGAGAAGTGCAATTCTATCTTCCGGGTACTTCATTGGTACAACCAACTCGGTGTCCATGAGGGAATCCATGGAGTACGGAGATTTACGGAGGTCTTAAGAGAAAGGTCACTAGACTGCCGATACGGAATGACTGGCTGTGAGTTTCCAATCCCCCAAGAAAGGGCTCCCTATATGTGCAAAGTGTCGTGTAGAACGTGTCTCAATCCCTAATCTATCTGTAACGACCCTCCTCATACCGGTACGATTATACCAATCCTCATCGGTATAAAAAGCATCATCACAGTGAGATAGTAACCCAACATTAAACGATAAGGTTGATATGTCCATGAATATTAAAAGAGTACAGTGGAATTTAAAAGAAATGCTTTACTTCATTCCATCATCATCACACATCCCACAGTCTATATAGTAAAAGAAAGTACTAGAGTCCATATTATTGCAGCTTGAAAAGAACTACATTGTCCATGTGAATAACATTATTCAAACTATGAAATAAAGCAACTACTAAAAAGAAAATCTCCTCAAGTACTACTTCTTGTATGCGGCGTCAATCTTCACTATTCTCCTCAGCTACGGGATAACATGTCACACCTGTACGCCGAAGCAAGTATGAGTCTTACAAGACTCAGCAAGTAATCTAAAGCATCAAACTTATACATATTACATACACACTAAGCTACCAACAATGAGAAAACACACTCTATCATTCTAATCACAATAATTCGCATAGCACATGCTTCTTATGGTCAACAATATGTAACTTACCCAAACATATATCTAATTAACACATGTTCATATTAATCATGAAAGATAACATACACCTACACAAGTTCTCTACACATGATATATCCTATGCTGTGTGGTTCAAATCTTTATCATGTCATTGCACAATTTAATCAATTTAAAACACAAGATTTCGTACATGATAATGAACACTCCTAGCATGGTATCTATCCATTGTCTCATGCAATTATATCATTTTATCATACAATTATCTTGTTGTTTTAATGTATAATTTATCATACTCTTTTGATACTTGCACATGCTTTTTAATAAACTACTTATCATGTTACTATACATTCTATCATAATTAAGCTTAATCATATTAATACATACATGACATAAACATATGTACTTTTAAACACCTATCATGTAACATAATTTATTTCTCTAAACATTATCCATATCATGGAACCATTCTACCAATTAGAACATGGAATTAAGCACAAAGTAGATAGCAATTTAACATGGTCTCTATTTATTTTTCACATGTATTTTTCTCATTTATTTACTCATCTCATTTGCTGTTTTAATATGAATAAATCACAATGGTATCACCTTTATCAAACATGGATTGAAGGTCTAGAACATACTCAAATCGGATGGCAATTATCTACATTTAAGCATGAAACTATGTACTAAATGGATAGAAATTCTATCATGGAACTTAGACTTTGTTTCATGTATTTATCATAATCATAACTTCAATTAGCTTGCTATTTTGACATGAATTAAACTTAATTACATGGATTTACACTTATTCTCATGCCATTTTATTCATTTGTAAATTCTTATATGCTCTTTTTTTTTCCACATTGCATTCCTTTACTTGTTTATATGCACATATTCATATACACTACCATATGGATATTATTAAACTATATCAGTAATATTAAACATAATATTATAATCATGGTGTTAACACATGAATAACATGAATATATATATACATACATTTTACATTGGTTTTCACATGCAATGGTACTCTCTTTATCATTTACTCTCCCTTACATGTCAATTTACACTCCTTTCATTTCATTTACTCTTGCATTCATGTTATCGCTTATCACAACAATTGCACTTATCACTTGCCATATTCACTTATCACTTTGCACTTTTATTCACATTAATCTCTTAAGTTGCCATGACACATAGTCCTAACTACCAAGTAGAGGAAAAATACTCACTTTAGCACTTAGTGCTTATCACTTAGCACTTAGCACTCACTTTCACATATTTGTCACCTAGGCAAGCTAGTGACAAACCATGGATACTGCGCAGACCGGGAGAAGCACTCACCACCCTAACCAGCAGTACTTGTCCACCTCCAGGATTTCATCCTAATGCCCTTAGGATTTATACACGATGTTGAGCCTTCCATAGGGACTTTTCTATGGTACAGCTCTCAGACCCCTATGGTAGCAGTGTCAATCTCGGCCCAATTTTACATTAATCACATTATCATTCTAATCACATTTTTCTCATGCTCATACACATACTTTCATCTCATTTTACATTCACTTTGCATAGTTTTCACATTTCCATTTACAAAAATTCACCTTACTGTTTAACAGTGATAAACAACTTAAAATAAGATATTAACATGCTGCTAACTTTTGATTTATACATAATTAACTCTAACATGCACAACATTACTATTTTCACATTTAAAACTATAATAATACCTACTGTCATCAAAATATCATGAAATTTTTATCACAGGTTAAGAACAATAACCATAACATATACTCAATTTTACAGATTTTTTTGAATAAGAAATATATTTATAACAATTAAATCAAATCACAGGTGCATTTCTCACTAATTTCTCTTAAGTAGACAATTCAGTAAAATAGTCAAATCTAACAGTATAAATGTGTAGATATAGTCATCCCATGATTTCATAAAATTCATGAAACCCTAACTCACATCTGACCTATTTATACAGATAAACATGGTCATAATATGCTCACAGTCCAATTATCTTAATTTTAATAATTCACACAAATCATGAAAATTCATGAAAACCTCATGACATGACCTACTGATCACCCTTGACCCCACATAAAAGTTACAGCATGCACCCATACCCGGAAATCATTTAAGTATATCAAAGAAGATCAATCAGCATTTTTCAGAACACTGAAGAACTTAACTACACAGTGCTGGCTGCCTACTGGGTTAACTACAACATCCCTTTCCGCCAACACAAGAGCTTGGCGGCACAGGATGTTGCCGCCAACCTCCACACAGCAAACTGCACAGCCAGCACTCACATGTACGGGGAAATTGGAGGGTCCAGAACTCGAGGAAAAATCTGAAAAAATTCTAGGACCTAGGGTACATGTATAGGGTTGATGTCCATAGGTTACTTGCCTCTAATAAAATTCGAGAAGATCAAATCTTGTTGTTGAATCCCTCCTCGGCCAAGCCAAGAGGGTGCTCAGAAACTCCTTAAATCTGGTTCTCCGATAGATGTGGGTTGATCCTCGCAGTTGGGGATGCTTCCTTGATGGTTGGACTACGCTCTAGCCGTTGTAGATCTTCCAAGAAACTCCTCCAGTCGTCGGATCGATGCCTTTGAACTTCAGCTTTTCTTACAGAAAATACTAGGGTTTCACAATCACCAAAAAGCTTGGCGCCAGAATATGGTGTTTTTATAAGGCTGGGTAGGTGGGTACGCACTAGGGTAGGTTGCCTATGGTTTAGGATGGGTTTCCTAAACTGGAACCGGGCATAACGCAGGCGTTACCAAATTTGAAACCGTTACGCAGGAGGGATATTAATGTCAACATCTGCTGTAGTTGACCAAGCATTGGCGTCCAGACATGTGGCCGCCTACCTGCTGATTGGCGTCCATCGATCTGGACGCCAATCTCAGGCAAGGGGTCAGCGGCATAGTGGTGGACGCCAACTGTGCCAGACAGTCCCCACACCCAGATTTGCATCCTATTTACATACAATTATAATCCAACAACGTAGTGTGTGCATAAATAATATTTTACATTCACTATTTAAATTACTTGCATTATATATTTATTTAAATAGAAATTGTACTAATCTCAATTAAAGATATTATGCACAAATAACATACACATATACATATATGCATACACACTACATAATTACATGCATCATGCTTGATTATATAAATATAACATGCAAATCCTTAATTAGACACTACATGCACACTTAAACACACAGAAATAAACTCGTATAGATATCCATAGGATGTATAGCAACATCTACATACTATATGCACCACATTTCTTAAATTCAATATACGTAGGATTTAATAAACTCTATGATGTACGTTATTAGCTAAGCACGTATATCCACAGAAGATACATAGCATTTAAATAAGTACATCATATACAAAATTATCT